>JAPFBL010000839.1:0-68492 GCA_026182355.1 Hermatobates lingyangjiaoensis
TTCCCACCTTTTAAACCTAATCTAATTAAAATTAACAACAGAATTGTTTTTTTTAATTAAAATTGTATTAAAACAAATAATTGTTTATTAAACTAATGTTTTATTTAAGTTAAAGAAAGGGAATTTGTTTGGCGTTGTTGAAGAGTGGGGGTATATGTGGGCGGAGCTTTCTTAGTTGAAGCCTGGTTGTCAAGCCGTGTGTTATAACGTACGTGGGGTGCGGTGTTTTAAACATTTATCTTTTGGAAGGGTTTTAAACCCCCCTTCTAAATCAACTTCAAGCATAATGAAGATGCCTTCAGAAGAACATGCTGATGAAGAAAGAATCAACATTGTTGAACTTTTGGTTGGAAGAGATTGGCTTTATAAAGAACTTCGAAACAATCCATCTAATCTTGTTATACTTGATTGTAGAAGTTCAAATGAATTTGGTGAATCACATATTAGGCAAGCAGTGAATTTTAGCATTCCCAGTATTATGCTTCGAAGGTTATCAGCCGGCAAGATTGATCTCATATCAACAATAAAATCTAAAGATCTTCGCGAAAAAATAATCAACGCAATAAAAGAAAACATTTTCGTTGTTTATGGTGATTTAAGTTTTTCTGAATCGAAGCAAAGCCAATGTTTGAATGACACAATAAACGTTTTGACAAAAAGGCTCGTTCAAGATGGCTGCCGTGTAGTCTGTCTAGAAGGTAAGCAACAGAACAAAACATTACTAGATATAACTACCTTTAAACATTTATCATTTCCATTTAATCTAACTTAAGTCATTTTTAGGGTGTGTCACTTCAAACAATAATAAATAAAAACCAATCATACTAAAATACCAGTTTGAAATCTTTCTTTTTTTTTTATTTTTTTTGATAGTTAAATAATTTCCTATTGTATCACTAAAGAAAGCTCAAATTTCTACAATTTTCTTTAAACAATGTTTTGTTAACAGTACTTTCTTTGTTCCATGGGAACATTCAACCCAGATAATACTGTTCTTTTAACAATTCTGGGAACATTTCACTCAAACCTTTAACAATTACATCAACCAAGGAATTTTAACGTTTTTATAATTCAACAAATGTTTTTCAAAAAAAAGTTCCAACTTATTGAAAACGTGTTATTAAAATTAATGTATTTTTTTTTTCAAAGAATGTTTAATATACTTGAAAAGGTGTTGGGATTACATTAATTTGTTTATTTATTCTCAAATTATTAATTTCAGGTTATTTCATGTTTCTTTTCAATCATTCTGGTAATTCATTTAGTACTCTTGAATAGGTATTCTATGAATGGTACAGTCGATTCATAATCCGTGTCTCTAACATGAATAAAGCCCTGTTGATCAAGGTTTCCATGGGCAGCTTATCTGATCCTACATGTATTTCCGTCGATTTTAACTACCAGAATATATTAATTACAATAATAAATAAGTTCAAAATAAACAAAACCCTTAACCGCAAACAAAATTAAGTTAATTTCTTGTAACTTCCCCTATAAAATAAACTATCTTACTGTTTTCTGTTATTTCATTGATAAAATGTAATGTTCGAAGTAGAATAAAACCTTCGTGCATGGTATCTATTTTTTTTTTGGAATATTAGCCAGCCATGTTTTCTTGATATTTACAATTAATGTTCTTAGTATTTTTTTTATCACTCTATTTAATCAATAATTTTCAAAATAAAGCATCTCTTTCATGTTTTTTAAGTTATTTTGTTAAAAATAATCGTTATTTATTATTATGCTACATGAATATTATTATGGATTTCCTGTCCAAAGTAATTTATAACTGCAACTATGCTTACAAAAGTAGTCATATTTGGTTAGAATTTATTCTTATAATGCTTAGTATATTTAGTTTATTTGTAGTGGTACTTAAAATTTACTAATGTAATGTTCAAATTAATTTATAAATGCAACTATGCTTACAAAAGTAGTCATGTTTGCTTTGAACTTAATCTGAAATGCTTATCATAATATTTATAATTTGCAAATTTAATATTCGAAGTAATATGTAAATGAAACTGTGCCAATAATATTAGTCGTATTTGCTGAACTTTTACTCTTAATATTCCCTATATTTCATTTTCTGGGCACAACTTTTCATTATTATCTTTTCATTCAAAATAAATACAATTAAACTGTTTGCTGTTTACTTCCATCAAAAGAAATTTTTCTAATTATTTAAATTTATGATAGGCACAATATTTAGTGTTTAAAATTAAACATAAATTCATTTGTTTCGTGTTTTATAATATGCTTAAAGATGTAGTATGAAATATTACTTATTATTTGTAAAAATATCTTGAAATAGCCCATTTTATTATAAAGTTTAGTGAGTTAAATATTTATGTCCCCTATTATCTCCTTTTAAGTGTCTTTCTTTATTTAATTTATAAATTTAATTTCCTAAATAAACCAATATTGTATTTCTTACAAGATAACCCATATTTGCATAGATTATAAACATTTTCGTGTTCCCTATTATTTCTTTTTATGTAGTAATTATTTATCCTCACAATTAAATTATAATTTTTACTTTACTATAAGTAAAGTATGATATAGTGATCGTGGGAAAAATTCGATCTCGAGATTTTGACGAAATTATATGTTTTGAGGTCCCAGAAGATGTTTTATGATGTTTTTTTCGATGATGTCTGTGTGTGGGTGGGTGGGTGTGTGTGTGTTTTTGTGGTTTTTTTCAGTGAATTCACCGAAATATAATGTTTAGAGGTATAATGGCAATTTTTAAATGATTTAACGACTTATATGTGATGTAAGAAGAATAAAATTTGTATATGTAAAAAGTCAACAACAATAGAGCATATGAAACATATAATCTCTGATCCTTTTTATGGCATGATGGGTTTTGTCTAACGAAATGTTCTAATCAATCTATATGTTGCACCATTGTACAAAGATTCAAATCAGATATTGATTTTTTGACGTTTTGAATAACACTATTATTGGGTAATATTGAAGTTTCTGGAATGAACTTTTTCGTCCTATAGAAGGACTTCTATGTTTTTGTCTAATTTCCAGTTTTTTCACAGTTATAGTCTAATAGTTCATATCATTATTTGTAAAAATTTTAAGCTTCCAGCTATTAAATTTAAAATTATACAGAGAAGTCGGCTTTGAACTTAATTCAAGAATGCAAAAGTGGCTAATTACCAATATATTTTTTCTTAATATACATTTATAGCAAACTTATAACAGAATACAGCACGTAGGAAAAAATAGCATTCGCTCAGAGTAAATTGTTTTTTTATGATTTTTGACTAAGGGAAAGAAAAGTGAGTTTTTAAAAAACTCTAGCACGCCATAAAATTTCCAGTATAATAATTTGTTAAAAAATTAAAAATGTAGAACATTATTCAGAATTATAAAAATATTCTTTTAAAAATAATAAATGAAATTATCCTCCATCTTAAAATAAAAATTATCTGAAAACGATATTTTTCTTACATCTTTTTGGCATTTGAGACAAAAACTTTGTAATATTTTTAAAATACTAAAAATATTTTCAAGTTCTAAATGGGAAAATTTGTCTTAAGTATTAAAATGTAGAAGGAGGTCAGATAATCTATGTGAGAGATCCATGGGCTATTGGAGCAAAAGCCATGCTCTCTTGTAGGAAATTATTTCTTATAAGCAAATTTTCACTTTGTCTTTTCATAATGACAAAGTGAAAATTAAATATATATTGGACCAAATTAAATATATCCAATATATATTGGACAGACGGGAAGAACCCTAAAATATAATTTAAAGAACATCTAAAATTTTCGTTCCTAACGAAGATTACTTGTTCGGTAGAAGATCTTAAGATTTTTTTTCAATTTCTTATTGTGGTTTGGACATTGATTGTTATTTTACTTGTTTTTTTTTTGCGATAATCTTGTTTATTGAGAGGTTTTATTGCGAGGCTAACGAGAGCTTTTGATCTCCTTCTTATGAATCGTTTTCTCTTGAGGTTCTAACAACACTCCTCAGAATGAATGCCCTCATGGGGTCTGATTAACTACTAGTAGCAAGCCCTGGTCCCGAGGTATTATTATTATTTGAGGGCGACTATAGCACTGCGTCTTAAAAAAAAAACTATTGTACTTCCCCCCCGGTCTATACTAAAGTACCCTAGCAGTTAGTTTCAACGTCTCCAAGAAGCTCAGCACTTTTGCTGGTTCCAGCGGTAAAAGTTTTTCTATGGTTTTGTTGAGTGTCACGAAGCACCTACCTCTGTGCAGCAAAGGTACCTTACAGTCAGTCAGCAGGTGCAACGGTGTTTCTTGCTCTTTGCAGAATCTGCACAAACCATCATTGATAATGTCCATTCAGGCTCCCTATGTTTCGGGAGAAAGTAACTTCCTTTCTCCTTCTTCGGTCCTTAGGTGCACTTGTGGGAGGTTGGCTTCCACTAGTTAGCGCTTTTGGAATCTCGGCGCTTCCGGAGGATAGTCTCCGGACTTCCTTCTCCGTACACGGGAAAGTCCCTGAAGCTCTATCGGTGGTATTTTATCAGCTCCAGCAGAGCACCGCATACCGGAGTAAGGCTATTTACTCAAGGGGGTCGCCTGGTACTCTTAAGGCTCTGTTTATAATTCAGTAACCCCTGTATCATCCATCCTTCGGCACAGATCGCATAACACCTTAGGTTGGGGCTGGGATAGGTTAGGTTATGTTGCAGTGGCAGTCCCACAAGGGAACACACTTAGGCCGAGCATTGGCTCTTTGTGATACCATACAATGAAGATTGATTCTACAGTGGGAGTCCTAAATTTTGCCTAACTCATGTGTATTTAGAGTAGGGATCTTTAACGAGTACCTGACATCGTACCGACAGTTTAACGTCCTTCTCCGAGGGACGACGTGCTCAGATTTATTCACCTCCCGCGTAAATAAATCGAGGGCCAGGTGGGGATCAAACCCCGGTCCTATCAGTTCAGAGGCGAGAACGTAACCACTGAGCTAGCCTGACTTCCCCTGGGGCACTGGATAAAAGGAGGTGATTTCGGGATTAGGAATGGATTGGGAAACGAAGGTGGTCAGGGCCCAGCCCTGATCACCTTATCCTCCTCTTTCGTTTGTCCCTGCATATAGCAGGTTAACAGGGTAGCTTCGTGAAGGCCGAAAGTCGGAGTTGAGTGCTAGAGGTTATTAGTGGCGCTTAATCACTCCATTACTACCCCTGTCCCGGGGTAATAAAGGGCTTTGCCCTCTTCGGAGGGGGATGACCGGATTCATAAGAATCCTGTGGTAGTCCTAAAACTCTTAAGGCAGTGTAGTTCAGCCTAACCACTTTTCCTTGCAATCTTCTCTCTTCTGGCTGTAAGTCGCCATGAAAGCTATCCTACATTGTGATAAGGGGGTTTCCACCAAACCCTGCTCAATCTTATTTTATATCTACATTTATATTAGAAATACGTAAAACCGTCATACCTCGTAAGATGATCCTTGGAGTCGATGGAGCGCTTTCGGACGTTGTCCATCTTCGATCGCAACAAACCCACTGAGCTGTTATACAGGGGGTTAGTTATCTGTCAAGTCCACTGCTATCCTGATATTATTATTTTGATGTTTATTTAGTTATTGATATAGTTTCTCGACCACTGATATTTCAAATTCACATAAGGGTTATTGAGGATTTTGGTCATAGAACATAGAACTCCTGATCATCAGCCGACGTTTCGCCAAAAGTTGTTTGGCATTTTCAAATTCTTGATTTAGAAGAAACACTAATGATGTAGCCAGATATAAGCATGGACCAGTAAATTAGTGTTTCTTCTAAATCAAGCCTTGAAAATGCCAAACAACTTTTGGCGAAACGTCGGCTGATGATCAGGAGTTGTATGTTCTATGACCAAAATCCTCAATAACCCCTTATGTGAATTTATTTAGTTATTTTGATTTTTTTCGTTTTTAGCTATTATCTAGTTTGGGGTTTTTTTTTGACTGAACACGGACATACACCTGACAGCTTAGAAAACACAATAGACTTACTACAGAAAGGACATAGACTTAAATAGCGAACTTAATAAAACGAACTCAACATAAAGGTAGGATTTAAAACTAATAATTCTATAAGTCAAATATTAACTAACTTCCTCAACCGAAAATGTAATTAATAAATATGAAAAAAGCGGGCTTTTATAAATTAAAGTGTAGTGATTGTAACCAAATATATATTGGGCAAACGGGAAGAACCCTAAAAATAAAATTTAAAGAACATCTTAAAGTCTATTTAAATAATACAAATAAATCAAATTTTAGAAAACCACATGAATGAACACGGACATACACCTGACAGCTTAGAAAACGCAATGGACTTACTACAGAAAGGACAGAGATTCAACATAACTGAACAGATAGAAATATATAAACATAAAAATGCGGGTAAATTAATAAATGAACAAATAAATTACCAATCCGATGTTTTATGTAAATCACTAATAAAAATAAAAAGACGACTGGACAGGCAGGATGACGAAGTTAAAAATATAAAAAAAAACCCAAACTAGATAATAGCTAAAAACCAAAAAAAATCAAAATAATAATATCAGGATAGCAGTGGACTTGACAGATAACCAACCCCCTATGTAACAGCTCAGTAGGTTTGTTGCGATCGAAGATGGACAACGTCCGAAAGCGCTCCAACTCCATGATCATCTTACGAGGTATGACGGTTTTACCTATTTCTAATATAAATCATACTAACCTCAGTGTTATTAACAATATTCATGTATTTATTTCTGTATACTTGAGCATTATGGCTGCTTTCGTTACACAGATATGATAAAACAAAAACTTTTATAAGACAGAAGCGAAGCAATGTATGAGTTATCTTTTTTTATTTCATCTATAAATTTGTTATGATGACTAGAGTCTGTGCTACAATAATATATATGAAAATTATATTATTATAATTCTATATTATAAATAACCATCATTGAGCTCCTTAGTGTATTTATTTTAATAAAGTTGATAAAAAGAAAGCACACACAAAGCCATAAAATTCAAAATTGGTTTCTTGAGATTTAGCCCAAAGAATTAGCTACTCCTAATCTAGCTAATATAGCGAAAATGATCTCTGATTTATAAATAGCTTAGTGCAGCTAGTTGATAACTGAAAAGATAAAAGGTCAAATTACAATTTCTTCTTGATGAAGACCTAATTATGGTTTTTATTATTTATTTTGCTATTTTTTTTTTATCTATTGTATGTTCAATTCTAAATGATAAGATTAATTCATTGGTAATATGACCTTTATATCATGCAATAATATATCAGTCGAACCTGACTGATGTTCGGTTTGAATTTATTTCGTAATGATCAACTGATTTTTGTTTTTTTTTTTTAAAAAAAAGTCAAAATTGGTTTCTAGAGGATTTGGTCTAAAGAATTAGCTATTCCTGATTATGAGGGGGTCAGGTTAGCTCAGTGGTTAATGTACTCGCCTCTGAACTGATAGGACCGGGGTTCGATCCCCACCTGAACCTCGATTTATTCACGCGGGAGAGATGAATAAATTTTAGTACGTCGTCCCTCGGAGAGGACATTTTAAGATGTCGGTCCTTTAGCCCAGTGTTCCGCAAAGTGTGGGTCGCGACCCCAAATGGGGTCACAAATTTTTTCATTCGGGTCGTGAAAAAAATAAGTTTATTCATATCATAATTAACATTAAACAAATTAAAGTAGTCATTGAACCTCTCAACTTTTTGCAAAACCTCACATGCGTCTCATCCATGCCTATAGTTAGAAAATAAACTTGGTTTATTGCCTCAGAAAACAGTAAAATACGATACAAATTTAATACTGAATTGTCGTTTTTTCGTTCATATTAAATTTGTTGCACTATTTAGAAATCAATATAAAATAAAAACAAAAACAGATACATACATACAACTAAAATAGGAGTATATACATATTATATTTTATTTTCGAAAATCAAAACTTTAAATTATCGATAGTTTTAAATCCGATACGAGTTATCGGAAAAAGCAATAATTACATTGCTCCCATTTTCCTCTATTTATTTGTGTGAAACTGACTTTTCAAAGCTAGCAGCTATTAAAACTAAACAACGATCAAGGCTCAATCCTGAAGATGATATCAGATTAGCCTTATCAGAAGTTTTACCAAATATGGAGCAAATAATGAAAGAGATGCAAGCTCACCATTCGCATTAATTATATTTTGCAACTAATTTTAAATTAATATTGTTGTTTTTAATTATTATTTATTTTAATAATAACTGTGAACTAATATTAAGTTTTGTTTTCTTTTTGATTTTTTTTTAATTATTATTTATTAAATATGACTGTGAATTAACATTCATTTTTGTTTTCTTTTTTAAAATTTCAATTTTAAATTAATATTGTTTTTTATTTGTTATTTATTTTAAATATATTTGTTACCTTTCCGACATATAGTCACAGGTATCTATAAGCAGAGTTCTATCCCCGATCTTCCCTGTCCTAGCTGGAGTACCTCAAGGCAGTATACTAGGTCCAGTTTTGTATAACATTTACACTCATGATATTCCTGTACACCCTCAAACACTTCTGTGTACTTTTGCTGATGATACAGCGATCCTTTCCCGAAACCCTGACCCCACAATTTCCACAAATATCCTCCAAGAACACCTAAATAGCATTGAAGCCTGGCTGCAAAAGTGGCATTTAAATATTAATATAAATAAAAGTTTTCACGTACCTTTTACTTTAAAAAAAGCACCATGTCCCAATGTTACTATGAATAGCGCTCTCCTTCCAACGAGAGATGTGGTCAGGTACTTAGGGCTCTTCATTGACAAAAGACTAACTTGGAATCCTCATACCCGACTAAAAAGACTTGACTTAAAACGACGATTCTTACTACTGTACAGACTTCTAGGGAAACACTCAAAATTGACGCTACATAACAAAGTACTACTATACAAAACATTACTGCGACCGACCTGGACTTACGGACTTGAACTATGGGGTTGTGTAAGACCATCCAATATTCATAGAATACAATCATTGTAATCTAAAATCCTCCGCACTATCACAAATGCTCCATATTACGTCAAAAACTACACCCTTCATAAAGACTTAAAAATTCCATTCATCCAAAACCTTGCCTCTGATCGTTATAGTCATTTCACAACAACCTTTCCTCTCACCCAAATCCATTTGTACGAATCCTTGCTTCCTCCTCACCTTCCCAGAATCCTCCAAGACGACTGAAGAAAAGATGGCCCAGGGATCTACTATTACAATAATATACTTAAACAAAGTGAGAAGTTGAACCAGTGGGTTTCATTCTTTGCTCAGGTGCATCGATGTCATTGTGTAATCTATTACTACGTATGCCTGTTACGCATAATATGCGTAGTTGTATATTTGTAAATAAATGAGATAAAACTAATATATTTGTTAATTAATATTATCGTTAGTTTTCTTTTAATAATATATTATATTACTTAAAACTATATCTAAAATATGTTTTTGATGTTTAACTTTTTTCAAAAAATGCTAATGGGGTCGCATAATTTATTCAAGTTAAAAATGGGGTCGTGATAGAAAAAAGTTTACGGAACCCTGCCTTAGCCTGTACGATGTCAGGTACTCGTTAAAGATCCCTATTCTAAATAAACTTGAGTTAGGCAAAATTTAGGACTCCCACTGTAGAATCAATCTTCATTGTGTGGTATCACAATGGGCCAATGCTTGGCCTACGTGTGTTCCCTTGTGGGACTGCCACTGCAACCTAACCTAAGCTACTCTTGATTATAAGCCGACGTTTCACCAAAAATTGTTCCGAATTTTCAAGGCTAAAAACATTTTATTGAAAACATAAGTACTAGAAGCAAATACATCCATAATATCAACCAACAGATCAGCAACAAACAACAAATAGAGAACCAAAAATTAGACAGTGTTCAATTTTCTTAAATTTGTTGTTTGTGGCTTATTGTGTTTTTTGTTTTCTTTTGATCGATATTCCGTTAATGTATTTGCTTTCAGTACTTATGTTTCAATAAAATGTTTTTAGCCTTGTAAATTCGGAACAATTTTTGTGTAATTATCGGCCTAAAATCAGTAGTAGTTCATTTTTTGGATTTAATCCTCAAGAAATCCATTTTGAATTTGAAGAATCAGATGTCTAGAGCTTTATAATATAGCTGTAAAGTTATTTATGGTTTAAAATTAGATGATTCACTTGGCATTGATCAAATTACGTTTTGGTTAATAGGCAGGATACAACATGAAAATGACTAGTTATTATTCACGAGTCGGAGTAGGTCCTTTGAAATATCACGTAATTGGAGTGGGTCCATTCAAATGTCCAGTAGTCGGAGTCGATCCTTTCAAATATCGCGTAGCCTGAGTCGGTCCAATCAAATGTCCAGTAGTCGGAGTCAGTCCTTTCAAATATCCCTTACTTAGCCGGAGTCGCTCCATTCAAATTTCCAGTAGTGGGAGTCGAACCTTTCAAATAATCCGTAGCCGGAGTCGCTCCATTCAAATGTCTAGTAGTCGGAGTCAAAGCTTTCAAATATTCCATATCCGGAGTCGCTCCATTCGAATATTCCGTAGCCGGAGACGATCCATTCAAATGTCCAGTAGTCGGAGTCGATCCTTTCAAATATCGCGTAGTCGGAGTCGGTCCAATCAAATGTCCAGTAGTCGGAGTCAGTCCTTTCAAATATCCCTTACTTAGCCGGAGTCGCTCCATTCAAATTTCCAGTAGTGGGAGTCGAACCTTTCAAATAATCCGTAGCCGGAGTTGCTCCATTCAAATGTCTAGTAGTCGGAGTCAAAGCTTTCAAATATTCCATATCCGGAGTCGCTCCATTCGAATATTCCGTAGCCGGAGACGATCCATTCAAATGTCCAGTAGTCGGAGTCGATCCTTTCAAATATTCCGTAGCCGGAGTCGCTCCATTCAAATATCCAGTAGTTGGAGTCGGTCCTTTCAAATACCCCGTAGCCGGGATATAAATATATATATATAAGCCCAGAGTTGGGTTTTTGACTCTGACAAAGACCGCTTGTTACGGTTGAAAGATCGTCTTGTTTTCCCATTTCTTATTGTGGTTTGATCATTGATTGTTATTTCACGTGTTTATGTGATATCTTTATATATATAATGGGAAAACAAGACTAAGATCTTTTAAGCGTAACAAGCGGTCTTCGTCAGAGTCAAAAACCCAACTGAACACTAGATGCAGAGAACATCTGGTGAGGGGTTGAGAAGAGTGGGAGGGAAGAGTGGTATTTTAAAAGGGTGAAAGCGCAGGAAAGGACTAATGTCCAGAAAGGGATGTTTGGGGAAACAAAGGAGTACAGTAAGAAAAAGTAAAAAAAACTATCCGCTAGCTGTCAACCCTCTTGAAGAGGCTATTGCCCTCGTGACGAAAGTATCAAGTTTGAAGAGACCGTTACTAATGTTTATAATATTCGATCTATTGAATATAACGTAAGTAGACAGGAAAAAAGTAGTGCCTTATTCTTGCATATAAACAATGAAAATCATCACATTGATTGGACAGGAGCTAAATTTATTACCTATCAAAAATCAATGTTGTTAAGAAATATTATTGAATCATCTCTAATTAAATTTAATAGATCAAATATTATAAACATTAGTAACGGTCTCTTCAAACTTGATACTTTCGTCACGAGGGCAATAGCCTCTTCAAAGAGGGTTGACAGCTAGCAGATAGTTTTTTACTTTTTCTTACTGTACTCCTTTGTTTCCCCAAACATCCCTTTCTGGACATTAGTCCTTTCCTGCGCTTTCACCCTTTTAAAATACCACTCTCCCCTCCCACTCTTCTCAACTCCTCACCAGATGTGTTTTCTGCATCTAGTGTTTTAGTTGGGTTGTTGACTGTGACGAAGACCGCTTGTTACAGTTGAAAGATCTTAGTCTTGTTGTCCCATTTCATATTGCGGTTTGATCATTGATTTTATTTCAGGTGTTTATGTGAAATCTATATATATATATATATATATATAATTTTATGAAACGGTCCAACGGACTTTTAAATAAAAACCAATTAAAAAAAGATAGCACACAGATAGACACAGGAATAACTCACTTCTATATTTCGACCATCGTCGTTATCAGGAGGCGAAGAGTCCCGCAGGAAGGCAGAGCGGCGCTCTTTTTATTCCTTTTTCTGTGTCTTGCTTTGTGTAATTAAAGTTTTATATATAATATGTATTAATAATATATTATGACACAATATAGTACTTTCTATAATGTATAAGACGTGTGATATACATACCAGGCGCCATGACAAGGACCCCTTGTACTGCATATTAACCGAATAAATGTATTCTTAGTCAGCATATATTGTGTTTTTTACTGCTCAGGTGAATTTCTGAAAAAGATTTTTGGTTGGGACGTTGAAGAAGTTGTCGTGAGAGATTTGGTCGGTGTTGGCTCGCACTTATATAAGATACACTGTGATACACTGTTAATATGACACGATGATGCACTGGCACACGTGGTGGACGCCCCAGTATTAATGCAATGACTGGTTGTTGCAGATGGATTCGCAGAGTTTCGCTGCTCCTACCCCGAGTGGTGTGAGTCCCTGGACGACAGCCTGTCTGCCTCCGAGCCAGATCTACCTCTCATGGGTCTCAGGTCAGTGACAAACTCTCTTCACTTGTACTTTATTACCAACATTACAGACAGCCGGACAGTATACAGAGCTCACAGTGTCGTACAGTTATATGAATGAATATCATACTTTTATATGAAGTAGGGCATACGGTTATATGGAGTAAGGTCATACAGTTAAATGGAGTAAGGTCATACAGTTATATGAAGTAAGGTCATACAGTTATATGAAGTAAGGTCAGACAGCCTGTCTGCCTCCGAGCCAGATCTACCTCTCATGGGTCTCAGGTCAGTGACAAACTCTCTTCACTTGTACTTTATTACCAACATTACAGACAGCCGGACAGTATACAGAGCTCACAGTGTCGTACAGTTATATGAATGAATATCATACTTTTATATGAAGTAGGGCATACGGTTATATGGAGTAAGGTCATACAGTTAAATGGAGTAAGGTCATACAGTTATATGAAGTAAGGTCATACAGTTATATGAAGTAAGGTCAGACAGCCTGTCTGCCTCCGAGCCAGATCTACCTCTCATGGGTCTCAGGTCAGTGACAAACTCTCTTCACTTGTACTTTATTACCAACATTACAGACAGCCGGACAGTATACAGAGCTCACAGTGTCGTACAGTTATATGAATGAATATCATACTTTTATATGAAGTAGGGCATACGGTTATATGGAGTAAGGTCATACAGTTAAATGGAGTAAGGTCATACAGTTATATGAAGTAAGGTCATACAGTTATATGAAGTAAGGTCAGACAGCCTGTCTGCCTCCGAGCCAGATCTACCTCTCATGGGTCTCAGGTCAGTGACAAACTCTCTTCACTTGTACTTTATTACCAACATTACAGACAGCCGGACAGTATACAGAGCTCACAGTGTCGTACAGTTATATGAATGAATATCATACTTTTATATGAAGTAGGGCATACGGTTATATGGAGTAAGGTCATACAGTTAAATGGAGTAAGGTCATACAGTTATATGAAGTAAGGTCATACAGTTATATGAAGTAAGGTCAGACAGCCTGTCTGCCTCCGAGCCAGATCTACCTCTCATGGGTCTCAGGTCAGTGACAAACTCTCTTCACTTGTACTTTATTACCAACATTACAGACAGCCGGACAGTATACAGAGCTCACAGTGTCGTACAGTTATATGAATGAATATCATACTTTTATATGAAGTAGGGCATACGGTTATATGGAGTAAGGTCATACAGTTAAATGGAGTAAGGTCATACAGTTATATGAAGTAAGGTCATACAGTTATATGAAGTAAGGTCAGACAGCCTGTCTGCCTCCGAGCCAGATCTACCTCTCATGGGTCTCAGGTCAGTGACAAACTCTCTTCACTTGTACTTTATTACCAACATTACAGACAGCCGGACAGTATACAGAGCTCACAGTGTCGTACAGTTATATGAATGAATATCATACTTTTATATGAAGTAGGGCATACGGTTATATGGAGTAAGGTCATACAGTTAAATGGAGTAAGGTCATACAGTTATATGAAGTAAGGTCATACAGTTATATGAAGTAAGGTCAGACAGCCTGTCTGCCTCCGAGCCAGATCTACCTCTCATGGGTCTCAGGTCAGTGACAAACTCTCTTCACTTGTACTTTATTACCAACATTACAGACAGCCGGACAGTATACAGAGCTCACAGTGTCGTACAGTTATATGAATGAATATCATACTTTTATATGAAGTAGGGCATACGGTTATATGGAGTAAGGTCATACAGTTAAATGGAGTAAGGTCATACAGTTATATGAAGTAAGGTCATACAGTTATATGAAGTAAGGTCAGACAGCCTGTCTGCCTCCGAGCCAGATCTACCTCTCATGGGTCTCAGGTCAGTGACAAACTCTCTTCACTTGTACTTTATTACCAACATTACAGACAGCCGGACAGTATACAGAGCTCACAGTGTCGTACAGTTATATGAATGAATATCATACTTTTATATGAAGTAGGGCATACGGTTATATGGAGTAAGGTCATACAGTTAAATGGAGTAAGGTCATACAGTTATATGAAGTAAGGTCATACAGTTATATGAAGTAAGGTCAGACAGCCTGTCTGCCTCCGAGCCAGATCTACCTCTCATGGGTCTCAGGTCAGTGACAAACTCTCTTCACTTGTACTTTATTACCAACATTACAGACAGCCGGACAGTATACAGAGCTCACAGTGTCGTACAGTTATATGAATGAATATCATACTTTTATATGAAGTAGGGCATACGGTTATATGGAGTAAGGTCATACAGTTAAATGGAGTAAGGTCATACAGTTATATGAAGTAAGGTCATACAGTTATATGAAGTAAGGTCAGACAGCCTGTCTGCCTCCGAGCCAGATCTACCTCTCATGGGTCTCAGGTCAGTGACAAACTCTCTTCACTTGTACTTTATTACCAACATTACAGACAGCCGGACAGTATACAGAGCTCACAGTGTCGTACAGTTATATGAATTAATGTCATACGGTATATGAAGTAGGGCATACGTTATATGGAGTAAGGTCATACAGTTATATGGAGTAAGGTCATACAGTTATATGAAGTAAGGTCATACAGTTATATGAAGTAAGGTCATACGTATCCATGATCAATGCTCTACGTATATGAGTAAGGTCATACATTATGGAAGTCATACAGTTATATGAACAATGTCATCGCTTCATTGTATGTCTTTATTACAAGTCTTACAGAAAGAACACGTATCAGTAAAGAGTACAGGTCGTACAGTTATTATGAATATCATACTTTTATATGAAGTAGGGCATACGTTATATGAGTAAGGTCATACAGTTATAATAATGATATATGTCATTACAGTTATATGAAGTAAGGTCATACAGTTATATGAGTAAGGTCAACATTGCATGTCTCTCCGTATCCAGATACCTCATATGAGTTGAGAATAGTAAAAAATCTTTACTAGTGTACGTGTTATTACAAATTATCTGATACACCGACATATACGAGCTAAGCTGTCTACAGTTATATGAATGAAATAGTTAACTTTATATATGAAGTAGGCAAACTACCGTTGACTCATTTGAGTAATGGCTTCCATACATTCAAATGGAGTAAGTGTAACATAAATTGTTATATGAAGTAAGCAGTCATACAGTCTCTACTAAGTTTTTAGGTCATGAGCAGGCTGTCTGAACTCGAGCAAGAAATCAGTTACCATAATAAATGGCTGTCCTCAATCAGTAATCACTACACTCTCTTTACTGTACTTTAAGTTATATCATTACAGCAGCCTGACAGTAGTAAGAACTTCAGTTGTTACAATTTCCTAATGAATATCATACCTATATTTTAAGTTAGGACTACGGTTATATGACGTAAAAGTCTTCAGTTTAAATGTCATAAGGTCATGAGTTATATATAAGTGACATAAGTTATTGAAAAGTCAGATTTTTCTAGGCTGATTCTGCTCCGAAGTATGAAACTAAAGAAACTCTAATGGGTCATTCAGGTCAATGTACAGACAAACTTATTATTGTATTTAGATGTACAACAATATTATTTTTTTATGATACCGACGTATACAAGTACATTTTCGTGATGTTATATGAGATAGAATTTCTTAGATTTGATTTTGATACACATTTATGCTTTCTTAACTGAGTTAAGTACGTACTTAACTTTAAGTACTTAATACTTTAGCTCAGTGGTTTCCAAACTTGTTACTACGCCTCCCTTAAAAATATTTAATCATTTGTCTCCCTCCCCTCCACCCAATCCCTGAAGATTTCATAAAATATAAACACAAACATTTTTACTCTTATAAAATTTATTCATACAAACTAATGAAAAACGATATTTTATTATTGTTTTTAATGAGATCGATGTGTTTGTTTATTAGCACAAAGTTTATCAAATCTTGGTGTTTGTGACGATATAGCTACTCGACTCGTAGCTCTTTTACTACAACTAAACGAGCTCGATATTTTAGATTTCATTGCAGCTAAGGCAGAAAATCCATTTTTTACATAGAAAACTTTGGCAGTAATTTAGAAAATTCTTCACTTGTGACTAATTTTCGCGACTCTCTTTAGACTAGTCCGCGCCTCCCAGTTTGGAAAAGGCTGCTTTAACTTCAACCAATTTTTGCAAAAATTCGAGAAAAAGACTTAGAGGGAAAAAGCATAGAAATTTAGAAAAGTTTTCTTCTTAGTTGAAAATAAAAGAGTATTCTGAGGTCAAGTGGATAAACCAACAAAAGTCTCCACGCAAATGAAGTTTTATTCAACGCGTTTCGAACACTTTGTGTTCATCATCAGGAAAACACTATAATACATATTATATCTAATTATAGTGTCTTCCTGATGATGAACACAAAGTGTTCGAAACGCGTTGAATAAAACTTCATTTGCGTGGAGACTTTTGTTGGTTTATCCATTTTACCTCAGAATGAGTAAATACCACACTATTACGGATTGCACAACTAATGATTTAAAAGAGTATTATTGAAGAATGAAATCAAGTTTGAAATGTCCCAAGTAGGACAAAGTTAAAATTATTGTACAGGGCAAAGATTCTCTTCATTGGTTGTGTTGGAAATCAGAGAATTTTGCAAATTTGTCAGCTGTGTCAAAGAAATACTTGTGTACTTCTAACTTACTTACGTTAATAGGACGGACGTAATAGGACGTCCTATTCCTAGTCAGTTGTACCACAGACACTCACCCTTACGTATGTACTCTCTTCCTTATTTTATTTTATTTTTATTTTGTACTATATTTACTGTATACTATAGATAACTCTCTGGTAGGTATGATTGTATTTTGTAGATAATGCCTGAGGAAGAACACTACGTGTTTGAAACGCGTTGTTTATACCATTAAATTCTTATATGTAGAGACCATTTCATTAGCTTTTTACCCTACAATGAGTAAATACCACATAATAACTGATTCCACTACCTTAGAATCTTTACTTTACATGGCATTCTCTATTAATCAGTATTTTTTTGTCTTCAATAAATTCAATAATAGTTTATTCAAAAATATTAAACAAATTAAACCTTAGCTTTTTTTATATCATCAAACATATTTAATTTAATTAAAACCTAACTTTTTTTTGTCATGAAGTATTTTTATTGAAAATAAAATTACGTTTTTAATGCGATTAACGATTAACACTATACATAACGCGATTAACATAACCGATTAACGTATTAATTAAACTAACTCTAAACCCGGCAAAGAGTGCCCACATCCGTTTCTGTATGGTACACCTCCTCTTCCACCTCCTGTCTTCATTGGAGATCGAGCCATACCATATGAAACACAGGTAAAATATCTGGGTCTCATATTGGACTCCAGATTGACATTCAGACAACATCACGGGAGCAAATCTAAGCTGGGGATGTTCCTAATGTGCAATCTTTATTCCATCCTCAAATCAAGTAGTACTCTACAGACAGTAAAGGACCTTGTCTATAGGGCGGTCATTCGCTCGACTATGACATATGGATGCTCAGTCTGGTTTGAAGCGGCGCCCACGAACAAGAACTGCATCCAAGTTGTACAGAATAAATGTGCCCGCCTTATAGCTAGAGCGCCATGGTATGCTAGAAATTTCGATATTCAGCATGATTTGAGTTGGGTATCAATTGATTGCTACATTAGTCGACTTGCTAACAATGAAGACAAAAAACTGTCCACCCATCCAAATCTCCTTGTTCGGGACCTGAATCCAACAAACAACCCTTCCCAATCCCATGAATCCTAATAGCTCCCTTCCTGAATTAAATATGACGACCTGATGACTTATAAATAATATAGTACCTCATATAATGCAAAACTGTAAGACCATACGACCACGAATACGACTCCTTTCCTTACAGACTAACGTCCCCAGTATTGACAATGACTACTGAAAAAACAAAAAAAAAGCAGCATGATAATTTAGCAGTAGTGGGCCTCTGGTCCGGAACTGCTAATTACGACGTGCACTGTCGTGCATGGAACTCTTCGTTGGTCGTTGGTATTAATTAACACTTTCATATATTGCGATTAACGCATTATTTTTTAATTTTTAATTATTTTTGTATTTTTCATATTTTATATTGTTTTCGTTTCCTTTATAAAGTTTATTTTTTTATTTTTTTTTTTGTTTTATGAAATTAAAAATTGTATCAACTGGAATTTTTTTCAAATAGAATTACACAATTATTAATGAAATTGCGATTGATTATTAATGAAAAGATATAATTAGCCAAAGGTGTGTGTATTTACCAAGTTAAGAGAGTAATATAATGTATTCTGAGGTAAAATGGATAAACAAACAAAAGTCTCCACACAAATGAAGTTTTATTCAACGCGTTTCGAACACTTTATGTTCATCATCAAGAAGACACCAAGGATGTGGTGCTGAAGGGTTGGTCCAGTGAAAACAACACTTCAGCACCACATCCTTGGTGCCTTCCTGATGATGAACACAAAGTGTTCGAAACGCGTTGTTGTTGTTGAATAAAAAACTTCATTTCTGTGGAGACTTTTGTTTGTTTATCCATTTTACCTCAGAATGAGTAAATACCACACAATTACAGATTGCACAATTAATGATTTAATATAATTTAGTATACATATTATTGTTTTTATGGTTTATTCTAACTTAAGTCATTATTTTTTCCTGACGTTTGCAGACAAAATTTCTTCAGATTGATTTTTTGATAAACATTTCCTAAAATGATCATTTAGTTGGAGCGCTTTCGGACGTTTTCCATCTTCGATCGCAAACATTTGTTGGAATCGAAGATGGACAACGTCCGAAAGCGCTCCAACTCCATGATCATCTTACGAGGTATGACGGTTTTACCTATTTCTAATATAAATCATACTAACTTAAGTGGTATTAACAATTTGCATGTATTTCCTAAAATATTCTGGTTACTCGCTATTCATTCCTTTGTTTAACTGTATCTAGTTTCATTTGTAATTGTCTTTCCATTTGTTATACAATAAATAAATAAGGCCAACACAAAAATTAATTAAGAATATTTGAGGTGCTGAGTATATGCAGATAGAACTTAAGCAACTAAGGAATCTGAATTGGAAAGAAATTAGTAATCGTCCCAATGTTTAATGCTATTATTAGGGTTAAGTTAGCTCAGTGGATTACGTGCTCGCCTTTGAAATGGTAGGTCCCTGGTTCAATACCCGCACTAATCCTCCATTTATTCACTTGAGAGGTGAATAAATCTGAATACGTCGGTTCCGAGCCTGTTCAATGTCAATCACTCATTGATGATACCTACTGAAAATACACTTGTGTTAGGCTAAATGATGGACTCCCAATGAAGAGTGTTGATTGTGTGGTATCACAAAGGACATATGAGTGTTTTCATTGGAGACTGACACTGCAACCTAACCTTTCCTATGTGCATTGAAGTATATACTAAAGTTTAGTATTGCTTCTTATGTATATATACTTAGTTTATCTTGCTTTACTTATGTCGTTAATAAATTGTTTTTTAGCCTTGAAAATGCCAAACAAATTTTGGCGAAACGTCGGCTTATAATCAGGAGTTGTATGTTTTATGTCCAAAATCCTCAAAAACCCCTTGTGTGAATTTGAAATATCAGTGGTCGAGAAGCTATATCTATATATATATCTATATAAATTTAAATTACACAAAGCACGACACAGAAAAGAGAATACAAAGAAAACTTACAGAATTCAATATTTCGAACTGTTGTTCGTCATCAGGAGAGTAGACTAGAAGAGAGGACGAAGTGAGAGAGATCTCCCCACGTCGAAGAACGGAGCGCGAATATATATATAGCAGATATATTTATATATATATATATATATATATATAATATATATATATATATGATCAAACCACAATAAGAAAATGGGAAAACAAGACTACGATCTTTCAACCGTAACAAGCGTTACAAAGTCAAAACCCAACTGTTTTTTTGACTCTGACGAAGACCGCTTGTTACGGTTGAAAGATCTTAGTCTTCTTTCCCATTTTCTTATTCTGGTTTGATCATTGATTGTTATTTCACGTGTTTATGTGAAATCTTTATATATATATAATATATATATATATATATATATATATATAAACTGTTACTCTGAGAGCTTCAGAAGAAGCACTTATTAGTCTTCTGGGCGGTAGATCGGCTCCTGGGCTTAACCTCAATCGTTAATTATTTTTTTTTTTACTTTACTATAAGTAAAGTATAGTGATCGTGAAAAAATTCGATCTCGAGATTTTGACGGAATTACATGTTTTGAGGTCCCAGAAGTCGTTTTATGAAGTTTTTACGATGATGTCTGTGTGTGTGTGGGTGGGTGGGTGGGTGGGTGTGTGGGTGGGTGGGTGAGTGTGTTAGCATTGCTTGTTACCAGGCTACGGTCCAGAATCTTTGATGGATCAAGTTGATATTTTACACAAAAATGGGCCCCATTTAGACGAAGATCCCTATTGTTTGGGAAGAATTATGCATGATGGGAAAGTCACTTTTTTTGCCAAAAACCGTTTTTTTTAAAACATTTATTTCTCCTAAACTACTAAACCTAGAGTTTTGAGATTTTGACATTATCTTTGAGGTTACAAATGGAACAAACAAAAAATATATTCAGAATTTTAAACAACAGGAAATATTTTTTTTTCAATAAAATGTACAAATTTTGACTTATAAATCAATCTCAAACCTTGTGAGAGCGATACAAGCCATACTGTTTGACGGACAAGAATGAAACTATGCCTATAAATAGAACATTATATGGACAATCAGTTGAGATATTTTTTTCTAAAATTACATTCGCTAAAGGGGAGTTAGAGTACGATTTGTGTTTTCAGAAAATGTTTTTTTGACGCTAAACGGCTGATTAAAAAATAATGAAAATTTGACCAAAAATAAAACAAAAAATTAGCAATTCATAAAAAAAAAATCATGAAGTTCCAATTACGGGAAAGAGCAATAACGATATAAAAACTCTTTGTTTATCCTAGACTAAGAGATCACCTGTATACTTGTCGAATTTTTTGTATTTTTTTACATTGTTTACATTGACTTAGAAATTTTTTGAGCGAATCCACTGAGATAAAATTGATGTTTCTAATGGAAAAATGAAAATATATTATTGACTTATAAGAGATGTAAGAGGAATAATATTGTGCAGGTAAATGATAACACTCATTAAAAAAAAAATCGTATATATGTTATTTGACAAAGGGGAAGGAAAATGATCTTATTAAATACTAAGAAGCCATAAAATTCCCAGTATAATAATTCTGTTAAAAACCAAAAATGTAAAAGATAATTCAAAATTTAAATCTTTCGTTTAGAGATTAATAACTGTAATTATCGTACATCTTTAATTAACAAATCACCTTAAAACAACATTTTCTTCGCTGTTTAAGATGTTTTTCAGAGAAAAAAAGGGTATTTTACTGTTTAAATTTGAAAATTTTACATTAATATTCAATGTAGAAGGATGTTAAGTAAACGATGTAAGAAATCTACTGGCTATTTGAACAATAGCCATGTTCTCTTGTAGGATGCTATTTCGTTTCAAGAAATGTTCACATTGGTTTTTCAAAAATGATATTACTGCTGTAGTTATACTAATGAAATTGTTTGCAAATAATAAATTATTTGTGATGTACAAAAATAAGCTTATAAATTGATATGTCCTTCAATCACTATCTGTACTACCTCACGAATGCAATGCTAATAATTATATCCCATTTAGATATTTATGTTATGCTTAAATGATACGTTATGTTTTATATACTCAAGAAATTTGACATTGAGTTACTTATAGTAAAGTAGAGTGTAGGCCACTCCAGATTTTTTTAAGTTGTTATCAGCTTTTAATTTTTTTTTAGTTATATGTTTTCATTTTTAAATTTTTATTTGGCTTTTAACTCTTTATCTTCCCTGTCTACCTTTACTCCGAAAGTTGGCTACACTGTTTGAGTGCTTCAGTTCGAACGCCAAGTCAGTCGTTATCAGCCTTTGGAGCGATTCACTTCTTTTCCTGAAGACGAGGACATCGAAATATAGTAGTGAGTTCAGTGATTTCCTTTCGATGTGTTCTTTTTAAATTCTAGTTTATATATATACTAGCAAACGTACCCGTCTTTGACGGAATCAAAAATTCTATTATACTTGGTATTCCAAAATATCAATTATAGTATTATACTAATACTACAATTAGAAGTTATAGAACAGTAGAAAATACCATTATTAGTACAGTGCCAAACAAATGCCTCTGTATACACCACATTAGCTGTCTGTCCTTCAGGTTCACGGAAGAACAAACAGTTGGAACCTCTGACTCTTGAGCAAGTAAACTATAGTTGACCATGTAAGAAAAACTTGGTCTCGCTAACTTGAATTCCTGCGTTAGTTAAAGTCTCCCTTTGCAACTTGGTTAATGTCATTGCGAAATAGACTCTGACAGGACTTTGCAATCATTTCAACGGAAACAGACAGTGGCTCGGAATCAATGGTATGGGTGGTATACACACAGACTCCACATTCCACACCCAGTCATGATGGCCGCCTCTACGGCACATCTGTGCAGAGCACAAACTCCGAGTTGCACATTTCCCGGGGAACTCAAGTTGCGTAACATAAAATTTGTTACTGATACTAAGTCACAGCATGATGATGCTCCTACTTGAAGTTTTTACTGATGAACAGGCAGCCCAAGAGCAGTCACGGAGTCAAGAAATTCAGTTAGATAATAAACTACTTCCTCATTACTAACACTCTCTTTACTGACTTATAAGTTCTATCTTCGGGTTGATATAGCGTAAGAACATGTTTGCTGATTTTTTCTTCATGTTCATTAGTAAGGCTTGAGCATTGCTCGTTCAGAAAGCCTTTTATTCTGAATAGATAGTACATCTTGAACTCTGGGAAACACCTTGTCAATAAGCTCAAATAAGCATAATATTCATATATTAGCATTTTGCTATAAGCAAATATTCATGTACGCAAATGAAATTAAAGTCAACTAACCATACCTACTTGCTACACCTGTATATTATCAAAATAAACATGTGTGTGTAGTTAACCAAACACGACTTAAAAGTTCATAACTTCGCTTCATCATTGAATATTCCATCCATCCAAAGATCCATCCAAAAGTTAGACATACACAAATCTACAATTAATGTTTCAGTTTTATATATCTTACCGTAGCAATATTTTGTGGACAAACCGACAGACAGAAATTATTCTAAGGATACATGTGGTTACTCTAAAGAATGAAACGTAAAGAAAACTTGAAATGAGTTAGTTCTAATTAACGTGCTCCCAGTCAAAAGCCTACTCTTTGTTCCATACCTTACTTTATTACCAGTGTTTATATTACGCAAATATTAAATTAAAAAAATCTGGAGTGGCCTACACTCTACTTTACTATAAGTAACTCAATGTCAAATTTCTTGAGTATATAAAACATAACGTATCATTTAAGCATAACATAAATATCTAAATGGGATATAATTATTAGCATTGCATTTGTGAGGTAGTACAGATAGTGATTGAAGGACATAACAATTTATAAGCTTATTTTTGTACATCACAAATAATTTATTATTTGCAAATAATTTCATTAGTATAACTACAGCAGTAATAACATTTTTGAAAAACCAATGTGAACATTTCTTGAAACGAAATATTATCCTTCAAGAGAACATGGCTATTGTTCAAATAGCCAGTAGATTTCTTACATCGTTTACTTGACATCCTTCTACATTGAATATTAATGTAAAATTTTCAAATTTGAAACAGTAAAATACCCTTTTTTTCTCTGAAAAACATCTTAAACAGCGAAGAAAATGTTGTTTTAAGGTGATTTGTTAATTAAAGATGTACGATAATTACAGTTATTAATCTCTAAACGAAAGATTTATATTTTGAATTATCTTTTACATTTTTGGTTTTTAACAGAATTATTATACTGGGAATTTTATGGCTTCTTAGTATTTAATAAGATCATTTTCCTTCCCCTTTGTCAAATAACATATATACGAATTTTTTTTAATGAGTGTTATCATTTTCCTGCACAATATTATTCCTCTTACATCTCTTATAAGTCAATAATATATTTTCATTTTTCCATTAGAAACATCAATTTTATCTCAGTGGATTCGCTCAAAAAATTTCTAAGTCAATGTAAACAATGAAAAAAAATACAAAAAATTCGACAAGTATACAGGTGATCTCTTAGTCTAGGATAAACAAAGAGTTTTTATATCGTTATTGCTCTTTCCCGTAATTGGAACTTCATGATTTTTTTTTTATGAATTGCTAATTTTTTGTTTTATTTTTGGTCAAATTTTCATTATTTTTTAATCAGCCGTTTAGCGTCAAAAAAACATTTTCTGAAAACACAAATCGTACTCTAACGCCCCTTTAGCGAATGTAATTTTAGAAAAAAATATCCCAACTCATTCTCCACATAATGTTCTATTTTTAGGCATAGTTTCATTGATCCATCAAACAGTATGGCTTTTAGCGCTCTCACAAGGTTTGAGATTGAATTATAAGTCAAAATTTTTACATTTTATTGAAAAAAAATATTTCCCGTTGTTTTAAAATTCTGAATTTATTTTTCGTTTGTTCCATTTGTAACCTCAAATATAATGTCAAAATTTCAAAACTCTAGGGTTATTAGTTTAGGAGAAATAAATGTTTTAAAAAAAACGGTTTTTGGCAAAAAAAGTGACTTTCCCATCATGCATAATTCTTCCCAAACAATAGGGATCTTCGTCTTTATGAGGCCCATTTTTGTGTAAAATATCAACTTGATCCATCAAAGATTCTCGACCGTAGCGTGGTAACAAGCAATGCTAACACACGCACCCACCCACCCACCCACCCACCCACACACACACAGACATCATCGTAAAAACGTCATAAAACGACTTCTGGGGCCTCAAAACATGTAATTCCGTCAAAATCTCGAGATCGAATTTTTTCACGATCACTATACTTTACTTATAGTAAAGTAAAAAATATTTTTGTTGTATTTATTTATAATACATTTGCACTACTGTCGTCGGCGAGCAAGCAAGCTACTGGCTACCCTGGCTAGATCCCTTTACTTTATTACCATTTTTTATATTATCCACATTTTAAATTCAAAAAAATATTTGTTTGTTAAATTTATTTATAATACATTTGCACTACTGTCATCGGCGATCACGCAAGCCACTGGGCTACTCTGGTCCCATACCTTACATTATTACCAGTGTATTTATTAAGCAAATATTAAATTAAAAAAAATTTTAGTTATATATAATACATAGCAAACGTACCCGTCTTTGACGGAATCAGAAGTTCCGTCATTTTTGGTATTCCAAAATGTCATTAGAAATGATAGATCAGTAGAAAATACCATTATTACTACAGTGTTAAACAAATGCCTCTAAATACACTACATTAGCTGTCTGTCCTTCAGGTTCATGGTAGAAGAAAGAGTTAAAACCTCTGACCCTTGAGCAAGTAAACTACATTTGACCATGTGAGAAAAACTTGGTTTCGCTACCTTGTATTCCTGCGTTAGATGAAGTCTCCCTTTGCGACTTAGTTAACGTGATTGCGAAATAGACTCTGACCGGACTTTGCAATCATTTCAACGTAAACAGACAGTGGCTCGGAATCAATGGTATGTGTGGTATACACACAGACTCCCCAATACCACATCCAGTCATTATGTCCGCCTCTATGGCATATCTGTGTAGAGCACGAACTCAGAGTCGTTGCACCGTTGCACAGTTTTGGGGTACTCATGTTTCGTAACATGAAATTTGTTACTGCTACTAAATTGCAGCATGATTGGTTCTCCTACTTTAAGTTTTTACTCATGAGCAGGCAGTCCAGGAGAAATGAATTCAGAGTCAAGAAATTCAATTAGATAATGAACTGCTTCTTCATCACTAATCCAATCTCTTTACTGACTTGTAAGTTCTTTCCTCGGTATGATATATATGAATACGTAAGAACTTGTTTGTTGATTTTTCCTGCCTGTTCGTATTAAGAGTTGAGCATTGCTCGTTTACCAAACTATTTATTCGTAATAGATAGTACATCCTCAACTCTGGGAAACACTTTTGCTAAGATCATACTTTTTACACTCAAATACGCAATATATTCATATGCTCCAATGAAATTAAAATCAACTAACAATACCTACTTGCCACACCTGTGTATTTTCAAAACAAACTTGTCTGTGAAGTTAGGAAAATACGCTTAAAGCCCTATAACTTCGTTTCTGTACTTAATTATGAATCTATTTAGAGCCCATATTTTAAGTTAGGCATACACAAATCCAGTGTCAAAGTTTCAGCTCGCCATGTCTTATGGTGGCTGAGTTTACTTGTGACAAACGTTTTTGCTTTAAACGTCCATAACTTCACTTCTACGTTGAATTTCCAAATAATTCAGAGCCTATATTTTAAGTTAGACCTACCCAAATCTACTGTAAAAGTTTCAGCTTTGTATGTCTTATGGTAGCTGAGTTTACTTGTGACAAAGTTTTGCGGACAAACAGACAAACCGACAACCCGACAAACCGACAGAAATTTTTCTAAGGGTGGATTTGGTTTCTCCAATGTATGAAACGTAAAGAAAACTTGAATTGAGTCAGTTCTAAGCAATGTACAGACAAAATCATTATTTTATTTATATAGATATATATTGGTATAAATAGGCAGCAGATCCTCTTTTAAACAGGTATCATTAAAATTAACAGCAGTCTCGGCATTCATGATCTTAAGACTGAGAGATTCGATCCTACGAACTAACCTCCTGCTAACAGGGTTCAACTGGAAATGGAGTTGGCCAAATGACATGTTAAATTAAAATCGATGACTCATGCTTAGTCATTGCTATAAATAGATTAAAAGGATAGTACAGATTAATATAAAGAGAAGGTCAAAGGTCAATAATGAACAAGAAACAAGCGGTTAGAATAAAAGAGTTGAAAGGTCAACGGTATAACTGGACTAATCTATATAAATAAAATAATGATTTTGTCTGTACATTGCTTAGAACTGACTCATTTCAAGTTTTCTTTACGTTTCATACATTGGAGAAACCGAATCCACACTTAGAAAAATGTCTGTCGGTTTGTCTGTTTGTCCGCAAAACTTTGTCACAAGTAAACTCAGCTACAATAAGACATATAATGCTGAAACTTTTACAGTAGATTTGTGTAGGTCCAACTGAAATATAGGCTCTGAATTGATTGGAAATTCAACGTAGAAGTGAAGTTATGGACGTTTAAAGCAAAAAAGTTTGTCACAAGTAAACTCAGCCACCATAAGACATGGCGAGCTGAAACTTTGACACTGGATTTGTATATGCCTAACTAAAATACGGGCTCTAAATAGATTCATAATTCAGTACAGAAACGAAGTTATAGGGCTTTAAGCGTATTTTCCTAACTTCACAGACAAGTTTGTTTTGAAAATACACAGGTGTAGCAAGTAGGTATTGTTAGTTCATTTTAATTTCATTGGAGCATATGAATATATTGCATATTTGACATTACTGAAAAGGTGTTTCCCAGAGTTGAGGATGTACTATCTATTACGAATAAATAGTTTTGTAAACGAGCAATTCTCAACTCTTAATATGAACAGGCAGGAAAAATCAACCAAGTTCTTACGCTATATCACACCGAGGAAATAACTTACAAGTCAGTAACGAGATTGGATTAGTGATGAAGAAGCAGTTCATTATCTAATTGAATTTCTTGACTCTGAATGTTTTTCTCCTGGACTGCCTGCTCATGAGTAAAAACTTAAAGTAGGAGCACCAATGATGCTGCAATTTATAGCAGTAACAAATTTCATGTTACGAAACATGAGTGTCCCAAAAACTGTGCAACGGGACACGACTCTGAGTTCGTGCTCTACACAGATATGCCATAGAGGCGGACATAAAGACTGGATGTGGTATTGGGGAGTCTGTGTGTATACCACGCATACCATTGATTCCGAGCCACTGTCTGTTTCCGTTTAAATGATTGCAAAGTCCCGTCAGAGTATATTTCGCAATGACGTTAACTAAGTCGCAAAGGGAGACTTTATCTAACGCAGGAATTCAAGTTAGCGAAACCAAGTTTTTCTCACATGGTCAACTGTAGTTTACTCGCTCAATAGTCAGAGGTTTCAACTGATTGTTCTTCCATGAACCTGAAGGACAGACAGCTAATGTAGTGTATACAGAGGCATTTGTTTAACACTGTACTAATAATGGTATTTTCTACTATTCTTTAATTTCTAATTATAGTATTGGTACAATACTATAATTGATATTTTGGAATACCAAGTATAATAGAATTTTTTATTCCGTCAAAGACGGGTACCTTTGTTAGTAGAGAATAAATAGATTAAGAATATTAAAGTAAATGAAGGATAAAGATTATTAAAGGACAAGAAAATATATTAAAATAAGAGAGTTGAAATATATATATATATATATATATATAGTTGAAACTAGAATAAACGTGGGGACATGGGAGCAAGCCCCCCCCCCCCCCCCCCAGTACCGACAGTATTTTAAGAGTTCTCGGGTAGAACTCCGGACCTGACGGTCCTACTGAGCCTGCTTGACTACAGGTTAGGTCAGTTGGCACAATACCTTCTGACCATGCGTTCAGCAAAACCTGTTGCCCGCTTTCGTGACATGGATGCTGTTTGAGAGACACTTGGGAGTCAAGGGGTCTGACCTAATCCCTGGAGGAGGGATCCCTCAAACAGGGCAGGTGCATACTCCCTTATGTACCTAAGCACCTTTCAACGTCTCAACAACGCAGCTTTCATATGACAAGTCACTCCCGTGTTTACTTAACTCATCGAATTGAAGGCAGCAAAAGGTAAAAGGGATGTTTGTGTTGCAGGTCGCTGAGGATCTCAGGGTATTTAAGCCGCACCTGTCTTAAAGAAGCCTGCTTGCACGAGCCCAAGTGCGAGGGCACTACAGTCACTGCCCATGGTGAAGACGCTCTGGTCGAAATACTGCCTCACTTGTTCTTGGGCAATGCGGCCAATTCGCAGAGACTCGAGACCCTTCGTAAGCACAACATCAAGGTATGCATCAACTCTCTCTCTCTCTCTCTCTCTCTCTCTCTCTCTATATATATATATATATATATATATATATATAATAAAAAGATTTCACATAAACACGTGAAACAACAATCAATGATCAAACCACAATAAAAAATGAGAAAACAAGTTTTTGACTCTGACGAAGACCGCTTGTTACGGTTGAAAGATCTTAGTCTTGTTTTCCCATTTCTTATTGTGGTTTGATCATTGATATATATTTATATATATAATAATGCCCCATATTTGGCTTGTATCTGCTTCTTACAAAATTTCTCCAGTTTCCGGAATTCCTTCCTCGTCTCTTCATTAAAACTATAAAGTCTATCACCGATATTACTAGTCGACATGTTTCGAATGTACCACATTCATCATCAGGACAACAATGAGAGTAATAGTAGGAAAGCTAGTTACATATATAGAGATGGATTATTAATGGAATGTTTACAGGGCATCGCCCTGTATCAGGGAGCATTATGGGGGATTAAGGTAGAGTGGTTGGGCTCACCTACTACCTGGCTAATCTGGGTGTTTCCGGTTAATTTAATTAACCGATGAATCGAACTGGAAAACCTGAAATTTTGGAACCTCCAAGATTTGTAACCTCCTCGTTGTCTTGATGTTGTCAATTCAATATGTTAGCTATGTAATAATTCACGACTAGATTGTTTGTAATAATAATTGTTAGTGTTTTTCCTTAAGTTAAGTTGTTTAATCGTCATATTGTAAATCCCTGAAGATGGTCAAAGTGACCGAAACTTTGGAATAATTTAATGTATAGTTTGTTTGTTTGTTTTCTCTTTTTTTTTTTGTAGTTAAGTTTAGAGTGTATTATTGGATCACTACTATGGAGCTCAAGAATAAATCTTTCGGAGAGTTAGTGTTTAGTTTACCTGAAGAGTTAAAAACCAAGCTTAGAAAACTGGAGAAATTAAATAAAAAACGAACGAAAATGAAGATCGGCATACTCTTTAATAAAACATATATATATATATATTATATACTATAATGGAAGTAGGCGTGTACAAGTTCAAATTTGAAGAAGAGTAACACATAGAGTAAAAAAGAAAAACACAAACCAAGTTAACTTTCGGGAAAACCCCATGAAGATGAAGTAACTTGGGTTGGCTGATGTTTCATTTATATATATAGATATAATACTTGTTGTTTACTGGTGTGAAGAGTTTTTTTTTTGTTTCAGTACATTTTGAACGTGACTCCAGACCTGCCCAACGTCTTCGAGTCGTCAGCTCACAACATTAAGTATATGAAGATACCCATTACTGACCACTGGAGTCAAAATCTCCTTTGTCACTTTCCAAGAGCCATCGAGTTTATTGGTAAGCGACATCTTAGTCCTCACTCACCAACCATTATTTACAATATATATTATTTTTATGTATCATTGTTCACCTTAAGCCCACATTGTAGTGATGTTCATTAGATGCAAGTATGGTTCATTTCTTATTCAATGTTAAAAAATCAGTAATATAATATTTATATATATATATATATATATATATATATATATATATATATATATATATTGGTATACTTTGGGAGCAGACCTTCTTTTAAACATACCTCATTAAATATATAATAAGTATATATAAGTATATAACAATACTTATTGTAAATAATTATTTATTAGAATTGTAAAAAAACTTGTATAATGGTCAACGTAGACCGAAACGTCGGACCTGTATAATATGGAAAATAGATATAAAAATAAAAAAAATGGGAGAGTTAATTTATATGATACAACAAAGATGGAAAATTAGCATTAGAAATCTTGAAAAGCTATGTAGGAAACATACTAAACTTAATGTTGGCAAGATATTTAATGAGGGATATATATATATATATATATATCCACTTAAAATTCGAAAAAACGATCCAAACTGGACGCAAATCAGTTCACAAACGAAGAAAAGCAACACACAGAGAAAGAGACACACTTACAAACTCAAATTTTCGGATGATCCGTCTTCAGGAGAAAAGAGAGAATGGGCGACAAAGCACGCCGGAAACACAACGGCAGGAAACCATGGGTCGGAGCACAAATACAGGGACCCGAGCGAAAGAAATTTACCGGCTTTCTGAAGAAAGGACGCCTTGTGGGATGCTGCGGCGTCGTTTACGTATCGCTACGCGCAGTTCACGTGAACACAAGATTCGAGAAAATTCAAGCATTTAACCATATATTGGTGTATGTAGGCAGCAGGTCATATCTTAAACAGGTATAATTGGGGTTGCGGTGCAGTGCCCTGCCCTGCATGCCCTCCCACTCACACCTCCCTCCCTTCCGCATTCCTTGCTTTTCTATAATAGTTAGTTGTTAACTGCCTTTTGTACTTCACCTTTTTGCCAATGTTTAATATTTTCGTTTTTACCTGATGATGGCTAATGTGAGCCGAAAGCTTGTGTTTTAGATTAAGTTTCAAATTATAGTTTTAGTTTAAAGTGTTAAAGTGTTTAGTGTTCAACTTCTTTCCTTTCATGTCGTTACCAGAACTCCTTTGGAAAATACCGAAAACCAGTTAGGAAACTAGAGAACATCAGTAAGAAATTGGTCAACGCAGAAGCTGCTGCCAACTTTAAATATATATATATATATTATATATATATAATCTCCAAAAATTGTTCTTGACCTCTTCTATTCTATTGTATGTTTTGTTATTGAGGGCTAGGTCAAATAAAAGAAAATAAACTCCTTCCTAGGTCAACGTTTCGATGTATTTGTACATCATCTTCAGGGCTAAAATTAGAGTAAGAACTATAATACATTTACCAAAACAATCTACAACTCACATAGAGAACTAACACAAATTTTTGAGACCAACAGATACATACAAAAGGTTATTTTATAATCAGAGTTGTTGAGTACACATCTATTTCAAAGCATCAGACAAAAGGAAATTAGTTTTACCTTGGAAAGTGTGCAAATGATTATTTAAGTTACATGAGAATTAATTGGTTATAAGTACGCAAAACACTACTTTGCTAAAATTCGTTAAGTTTGTTAAAGTTTAGCCATATTTATACAAACATTCTTTCCCATCACCAGTCATAATAACAATAATAAATCATTGTAACATGGATTATAACCTTAAGTCATAAACCAACCTTACTTTATGTAACCTTCATATGTTCACCCTCCTTGTTTGTTAAAATGATAGATGAATATAACAAAGTAGTGTTTTGCGTACTTATAACCAATTAATTCTCATGTAACTTAAATAACCATTAGCACACTTTCCAAGGTAAAACTAATTTCCTTTTATCTGATACTTTGAAATAGATGTGTACTCAACAACTCTGTTTATAAAATAACCTTTTATATGTATCTGTAGGTCTCAAAAATTTGTGGCATTTCTCTATGTGAGTGTAGATTGTGTTGGTAAATGTATTATAGTTCTTACTCTAATTTTAGCCCTGAAGATGATGTACAAATACATCGAAACGTTGTCCTAGGAAGGAGTTTATTTTCTTTTATTTGACCTAGCCCTCAATAACAAAACATGCAATATATATATATATATATATATATATATATATATATATAATATATATACTGATTATACTTGTACGTATTGTTTATTTAGTTTGTTATTTTAGTGATTAAAACGGCATTTTAAAAAAAGTGGTTTATTCAAGTGTTTTCGTGTTTGACCTATGTTTATTGTGTGTGTTAATGTCTTTTGCTAACCTTCTTTGGAAGCTACCAGAGTCTCACCGCAAAGTGATACGAAAACTAGAGAGTGTCAACAAGAAACTGGTCAATGCAGAAGCTGCTGCTTATTTTAATAACATATGCTTAAGGGAAGACCTGCTGCCGTTGTACACAAATATATATATATAAATTCACTTCTTCTCCTGAGGACGACCGCCATTACGGTCGGAATATTGAAAAGTGAGTCTTTGTTGTGTTTCTGTTTATGTGTCACTGCTTATTTTAATTGTTATTTGTCCTGCCGGACCGTTTTTCGTTTATCATGGTATATATATATATATATATATATATATATATATATATATATATAAACACTAATAACTTCTCGACCGTGTGACAGATATACAACTAAAAAATGATTGATCGGGATGCGGTCAGTTTCTTCCACTTTTCAATTCAAACTCTCATTGCCGACGTTTCGATTTTATTTAAAATCTTTTTCCTCTGTTTGTAGGCCTTTGGAAAAAGATTTTAAATAAAATCGAAACGTCGGCAATGAGAGTTTGAATTGAAAAGTGGAAGAAACTGACCGCATCCCGATCAATCATTTTTTAGTTGTATATATATATATATATATATATATATATATATATATATATATATATATCTCATTGGCTATTTATGAACATACGAGGTGTGTAAATAAAGTAGTGAGACTGATTTTTTTTAAATTTTCTATTCAAATATAATTACAATGTGATATTGTCACCTTCAAAATAGTTCCCTTCGGAAGCCACACAGCGCTGGAGACGGTCCTTCCAATCATTGTAGCATTGCTGGAACTCGGATTCTGGAATGGCCTTCAGCTGGTCGGTTACAGCAGTTTGTATGTTTTGTAGTGTCCCGAAATGAGTTCCCTTGAGGTGATTTTTCAATCTCGGGAAGAGGAAAAAGTCACAAGGACTCAAGTCTGGTGAATAAGGAGGCTGAGGAGCAACAGGAATGTTTTTACTGGCCAAAAACTCGTTTATTGAGATGGCAGTGTGACAGGGCGCGTTGTTTTTTCGGAACCATTTTCGCACAAATTTTTCTCATCTCCAATTCATTGGTCAAAATGTGATGAACGGAGGTGTGATTCAAATTCAACTGTTCCCCGATCATTCTGACTGTCAAGCGTCGATCTGAACGCACAAGGTTCCGTACTCTGTTGACATTTTCATCGGTGTTTGCACTTGAAGGCCTTCCGCTTCGTTGTTCATCTTCAATCGACTCTCTTCTTTCTGAAAATTCCTTAAACCACCGAAAAACCTGTGCCCTTGATAAAACATGTTCTCCATAGTCCTCCTGAAGTTTTTCAAAAGTTTCGGTTGCATTATGTCCAAGTCTGAAGCAAAATTTGATTGCACACCGCTGCTCAACTTTGAGGTCACTCATTTTTAAAACGCTCAAGAAAAAACCATTTCACGAAAACCAACGCTACGGACAAACAAATGACTGTGGCGAGTTCAGATTCATACTGGAGGCGCATCACACGTGCACCTGACGCTACTCAAGGCCACGCGTCTCCAGAGTTGCCAGATCGAAAGCGACGTTGCCAGTCTCACTACTTTATTTATACACCTCGTAGTTTTAGGGTTCTAAAAAAAGCTATTGTTTCAGTAAAACTCTTCCATGAAGTCACTCCCACCGGCATATATATATATACGTTTCACGGTGAATCACAAACACAGAGCTAAGGAACAAACACACTTACTGTCTCTAGTTTTCGGTTGAACCGTCATCAAGAGAGTTGAGATAGGGACACCAAGCGCACTTGTCAATGTGTCCCTATCTCAACTCTCCTGATGACGGTTCAACCGAAAATTAGAGACAGTAAGTATGTTTGTTCCTTAGTTCTATGTTTGTGACTCACCGTGATACCTTTGTTATTTTTTTGATCGTTTTCCTGTTTACAATATATATATATATATATTCTATAAATCTAACAACAATAAAAAAAACTACACAATAAATTATTCCAACATTTCAATAATCCTAGACCATCTTCAGGATGGAATTCAAGAATAAATCATTCGGAGAGTTAGTGTTCAATTTACCTGAAGTGTTGAAAACCAAGTTCAGAAAACTTCAGAAATTAAGTAGAAAACGAACGAAAATGAAAATTGGCATACTTTTTAATAGAACATGTCTAAATGAAGGTCTGCTCCCAAAATATACTAATATATATATATATATATATATATATATATATATATATATATATATATATTCAGGTAACTCACCACAAATGAATGAAGATAGTCGCTCTGAGGCCTTTCGTTTTCACGTCGTCAGAGAGCAAGCGAATTTCACCTAAGTAAGTCGTCACTTGCTCTCTGACGACGTGAAAACGAAAGGCCTCAGAGCGACTATCTTCAATCATTTGTGGTGAGTTACCTGAATATTTATATCACGTGTTATTTTGACAAGTTTGTATATATATATATATATGTGTGTGTGTGTGTGTGTGTGTATATATGTTATAAAATCAGTTATTATTATATATATATATATATATATATATATATATAAAACTAAAGTTTATCGGGACTCGGTCAGTTCCTCAGGTTCAAATTAAACTCTCAATGCCAACATTTCGGTTTTTATTTAAAACCTTTTTGATAGGCAGAAGTATAAAATTTTGAAACACAGTGCCACGTATTTGACTGTGGTACTTGTATATATATATATATATATATATATATATATATATATATATATATATATTATATTGTATTATATTGTATATATGTATATTGTATATATATATATATATATATAGTATATCTGAGTTCGACGAGGTACACTTCCAAGCCAGGACGCCAAGACCTTCATCCAACTCTATTGAAAAATTAAGTAGGGACTGCGAGAGCCCTCTAATGGAGTGAAGGCTGAGGCGGCCAAGCAGACGGAGTGTGCTAAGGAGAAACGTGTTTAACGAAAAAACACCCACAACCAATAAAAAGTGTCCAAAGTAATACGCAACAGGGATTGGCTCGTCTTTTTCAATATCTAATCTGGCATTCAGCATATATATACTTCACGTATATATATTTACGTGTTTGCAGTAAACTAATATTAAACTCAGGGTAGCTAAATCCAGATTTTTTGTGGCCACTGTAGTTTATAGTAAATAGATATTAAATTCAAGGGAGTTGAATGCTGATTTTATCGTATTCAATATATTATACAGTAAAGTAATATTAGAACTTCTTTCTTGATAAGTCGTACTGCAGAATTACACTAAGTAATTGTATTGTGATATTTCGAAGTAATATGCCAGCATTGTTCTGCGCTGTTTTAGTGTTTGCTTGCTTGCTTGCTTAGCCATTCTAAATCCCTTCATGTCATTATGTCACAACTCTCTTTGAATGAACGTCTGATCGATCGCTTGTGTTTGTTTACCTTTCACAACACTGCCTTGTCTTTCCTTAATGAATATCGATTTTAATCCCATTCATCCTACGAGCCACCTCGAAATAAAACCCAACTCACTATTAACCTACTATTTTAAACATGAACCCATTAAACGAAATTAACCTATTATATATTGATTTACATCTTTTTGAGGTCCTCATAATTAAATTATGAGGTCAAATATGATTAAGCTATATTCATCAAGATCACATGAATTAGTGTTTTTAAAAGTTAATAATATTTCGAGGTCTCACAACATCTGTATAAAATATAGGAATGAAGAAAACATCAGTATTTTTAATGAATTATTGTTTTGAGGTTCTGATATTTGTTTTGAGGTTCTAATAATAGCATAGTTATCAAAAGTTCATCAATGATTATTTTTTAATATATTAAGTTAAAATACTTAATACTTATAAAAAAAATATTTTTTTCATATTTTGAGGTTCACACTTATCTGTTCAGATGTTGAGGTCTAACAACATCTGAATAAAGTATAGCAATGAAGAAAACATCAGTATTTTTAATGAATTATTGTTTTGAGGTTCTAATATTTGTTTTGAGGTTCTAATAATAGCATAGTTATCAAAAATTCTTCAATGATTATTTTTAATATGTTAAGTTAAAATACTTAATACTTATAAAATTTTTTTTTTCATATTTTGAGGTTCACAATCTGTTCAGATGTTGAGGTCTCACAACATCTGAATAAAGTATAGCAATGAAGAAAACATCAGTATTTTTAATGAATTATTGTTTTGAGGTTCTAATAATAGCATAGTTATCAAAAATTCTTCAATGATTATTTTTAATATGTTAAGTTAAAATACTTAATACTTATAAAAAAATATTTTTTTCATATTTTGAGGTTCACACTTATCTGTTCAGATGTTGAGGTCTCACAACATCTGAATAAAGTATAGCAATGAAGAAAATATCAGTATTTTTAATGAATTATTGTTTTGAGGTTCTAATATTTGTTTTGAGGTTCTAATAATAGCATAGTTATCAAAAATTCATCAATGATTATTTTTAATATATTAAGTTAAAATACTTAATACTTATAAAAAAATTTTTTTCATATTTTGAGGTTCACACTTATATATGAACAAACATTAGAATTTGTATGTGTGATTTTTATGTTTTGAGGTTCTGGTCGTCATATGTTTAAGGTCCTTATAACTGACTTTTGTAGTATACTAATCAAAAAGGCATCAATTATTGTTTTTAATATTTTTTTATTTTTTTCGAGGTCTCACAGTTATTTATGAACAAACAGTAGAATTTGTATGTGTGATTTTATGTTTTGAGGTTCTGATCGTCATTGTTTATGATCCTCATAACTGAGTTTAGTAGTATACTAATTAAAAAGGTATCAATTAGTGTTTTTAATATTTTTTTCATATTTTGAGGTTCACCCTTCTTTATGAACAAATATTAGAATTTGTATGTGTGATTTTATGTTTTGAGGTTCTGATCGTCATATGTTTAAGATCCTTATAAATGACTTTAGTTGTATATTGATTAAAAATGCATCAATTAGTGTTTTTCATAGTTTTTTTTATATTTCGAGGTTCACACTTATTTATGAACAAACATTAGAATTTGTATGTTTTGAGTATGATTTTTGTTTTGAGGTTTAATTTTCATGTGTTTGAGGTTGTCCATAAGTGATTAAATAGTTTAGTAATCAAAAAATCATCAATTAGTAATCAGTACTTCCAATGGATTTTTACGTTTTGAGGTTCTAACTTACATATTTTTAAGGTCCTCATAACTGACTTTGGCAGCATAGTAAACAATTGTTATCATTTAGTGTTTTTAATATCTCTTCATATTTTGAGGTTTCACAATTTATTTGACTATGAACTAAAGTACAGTAATGAAGAAGATATCAGAATTTTCTGTCGTTGACTGTCGTCCCTCCGTCAATTCACTTCTTCTCCTGAGGATGATGGCGGTTGAAATATTGAAAAGTGAGACTTATCTTATCTTAGTTATGTTTCTTTCAATGTGTTACAGTTTATTTTAAGTGTAATCTATATATCATTAATATTAAAATTATAGTAATCCGTCTTACCTCGTACCCTGCTGCTGAAGTTCTTATTCCTGCTTCTGAAGATGGATTAGGAATGGGACATCCAACTTCTGCTATATTATCCGAAATATTTTTACAGGAATTAGAAAAAACCTATGTCAAAAAAATAAAAGAGAAATTCAACGTAGTCCATTATAGCAGATATGTGGATGACTCCTTCCTAATCGTAAATAATGAAAATGAAGATAATATAATAAATATTAAAAACTACCTAAACTCACTAAATAATAAAATAAAATTTACACACGAAATAGAAGTAAACAATAAAATAAATTTTATGGATCTAACTATAGAAAAAAATGACAAAAAGCTTAGTTTTAAAATATATAGGAAACCCACCGCGACCGATATAACCATACATAAAACTTCAATCCATCCTAGGCAACAAAAATTAGCAGCTTTCCGTTATATGATAGATAGATTAATAAAAATTCCGATGAATAAAACTAACTATAATAGCGAGTTAAATATAATAAAAACAATAGCAAATAACAACGGATATAATGCAAACGTAATAGATAAAATGCTAAAAACCAGAAGAAATAAAATAAATTTTAATAATGAAAGAACTAATAACGATAAATACGCGTGTATAACGTTTATAGGTCAAATAAGTCATAAAATCGCAAACTTACTAAAGCAATACAATATAAATATAGGGTTTAAAACAAATAATTCAACTAACCAAAGATTAGATAACTCAACGGAAAATAAAACTAATAAATATGATAAAAGCGGTGTATATAAAATAAAATGTAAAAATTGTAATCATATATATATTGGACAAACGGGAAGGACCCTAAAATTAAGATATAAAGAACACATTAAAGATTATCTAAATAACACAAATAAATCTAATTATGCTAACCACCTAACTGAATATGGACATGAACCGGACAGTATAGAAAATTCAATGACCTTAATAAAAACAGGACAAAAAGGAAAAAGACTAAACGTAACTGAAGAATTAGAGATATATAAAAACAAAGAATCGGGTAAGCTAATAAATGAACAAATAAATCACCAAAGCGATAGACTATTTAAACCGTTAAAGAAATTGAAGCGACGACTTGACAGACTTGACAATGACGAAAATAATAAGAAAAGAATTAAACTAAATAATAATAATTAAAATAAAAGTAAAATAAAAAAATCTGGAGTGGCCTACACTCTACTTTACTATAAGTAACTCAATGTCAAATTTCTTGAGTATATAAAACATAACGTATTATTTAAGCATAACATAAATATCTAAATGGGATATAATTATTAGCCTGTCATACCTGAGGTAGTACAGACAATGATTGAAGGACATATCAATTTATAAGCTTATTTTTGTACATCACAAATAATTTATTATTTGCAAATAATTTCATTAGTATAACTACAGCAGTAATAACATTTTTGAAAAACCAATGTGAACATTTCTTGAAACGAAATATTATCCTACAAGAGAACATGGCTATTGTTCAAATAGCCAGTAGATTTCTTACATCGTTTACTTGACATCCTTCTACATTGAATATTAATGTAAAATTTTCAAATTCGAAACAGTAAAATACCCTTTTTTTCTCTGAAAAACATCTTAAACAGCGAAGAAAATGTTAGTTTAAGGTGATTTGTTAATTAAAGATGTACGATAATTACAGTTATTAATCTCTAAACGAAAGATTTATATTTTGAATTATCTTTTACATTTTTGGTTTTTAAGGGAATTATTATACTGGGAATTTTATGGCTTCTTAGTATTTAATAAGATCATTTTCCTTCCCCTTTGTCAAATAACATATATACGAATTTTTTTTTAATGAGTGTTATCATTTACCTCCACAATATTATTCCTTTTACATCTCTTATAAGTCAATAATATATTTTCATTTTTCCATTAGAAACATCAATTTTATTTCAGTGGATTCGCTCAAAAAATTTCTAAGTCAATGTAAACAATGTAAAAAAAATACAAAAAATTCGACAAGTATAGCAGGTGATCTCTTAGTCTAGGATAAACAAAGAGTTTTTATATCGTTATTACTCTTTCCCGTAATTGAAACTTCATGATTTTTTTTTTATGAATTGCTAATTTTTCGTTCCATTTTTGGTCAAATTTTCATTATTTTTTAACGAGCCGTTTGGCGTCAAAAAAACATTTTCTGAAAACACAAATCGTACTCTAACGCCCCTTTAGCGAATGTAATTTTAGAAAAAAATATCTCAACTCATTCTCCACATAATGTTTTATTTTTAGGCATACTTCCATTTTGATACATCAAACAGTATAGCTTGTATCGCCCTCACAAGGTTTGAGATTGCATTATAAGTCAAAATTTTTACATTTTATTGAAAAAAAAATATTTCCCGTTGTTTCAAAATTCTGAATATATTTTTCGTTTGTTCCATTTGTAACCTCAAAGATAATGTCAAAATTTCAAAACTCTAGGGTTATCAGTTTAGGAGAAATAAATGCTTTAAAAAAAACGGTTTTTGGCAAAAAAAGTGACTTTCCCATCATGCATAATTCTTCGCAAACAATAGGGATCTTCCTCCCTATGAGGCCCATTTTTGTGTAAAATATCAACTTGATCCATCAAAGATTCTGGACCGTAGCGTGGTAACAAGCAATGCTAACACACGCACCCACCCACGCACCCACCCACCCACACACACACAGACATCATCGTAAAAACGTCATAAAACGACTTCTGGGACCTCAAAACATGTAATTCCGTCAAAATCTCGAGATCGAATTTTTTCACGATCACTATACTTTACTTATAGTAAAGTAATAAAAGTAAAGTTAAAATAATTAAATATTAAAATCTAGGTAGCATTGGGAAGTAGGTAGGTTATATAAAACAGAAAGGTAGGACTCCGTAGTTCTAGTTGATCAGTTCTTGTTGAAGATGGGTGACGCCCGAAACCGGTCTAAGAACTTCAGCAGCAGGGTACGAGGTAAGACGGATTACTATAATTTTAATATTAATGATACTAACCTCTGTGGTAATGAAAAAATGCATGAATTTAATCTATATATACTTAACGTAAACAGTGACACATAGACTGAAACATAACAAAGACTCACTTTTCAATGTTTCGACCGTAATGGCGGTCGTCCTCAGGAGAAGAAGTGACTTGACGGAGAGACGACAGTCAACTCAATATATATATATATATATATATATAAAATAAATTTAAAACGAAGGAAACACATCTCCTGATGACGACGATGGTCGAAATATGGATGTGAATTATGTCTGTGTCTTTCTGTATGTTTTCTTCGTTTTGAATTTATTTTATTTAAAAAAGTTCGCTGGACCGTTTCTTTTAATTGTTTATATATATATATATATATATATATATATATATATATATTGTAAACAGGAAAACGATCCAAAAGGACAACAAACGTTTCACGATGAATCAATGAGAGTAAAGAGGGAGGGGTAGGAAAAAGGAGAGAGCGAGTGATTGAGACCTAACAACAAACTTAAGGATATACTTGAATATCCTAAAATCAATAAATCAAATTCCTAAAATCAATGGATTACAATAATTATTTCCAGAATGAATTAAAATGATATTGAGTTCAACAAATTGATTTTAATTATCGCTGATTGAGTTTGTATACTTGAAGGGAGATAGGGACCAAGTCTATATTTCCCGAGTGGTTTTCCAATCGGCCGCAAGTAGCGCTGCCCTCTGGACAATATAATGATTTCAACCAAGCCGACCTACTAGCCTTGATATCACTGACCTGTTTTCGGGAAACAGTTCAATTTTAACTGACAGAAGAGAAAAAAAAAACAGTTTTCATGTGACGTCATCACCATTGAGTCAACTCAATGCAGGTCGAAATAAAACTTCATTTATAAATTTAATGATTTTAACATTTCAATCATCTTAATTGATGTTTAATCTTTAGGAAAATATTAGCTAAGTCTGTCTTAATGGGGACCCATTTAAAAATAAATTACCATAAATGAACAGCTGACGAAGAGAGAGAGGGGGGGGGGGATTCTCTAATAGAATGCGTGCTTAGATTTATTCACCTCCCAGCGAATTTAGTCAGAAATCGATGACCAAGGTGGTTGTCGAACCCCCGACCTACCAGTTTAGAGACGTGTACTTAAGGCTCGGGACCGACGGCTTAACATCCTCTTTAAGGGACGCCGTGCTCTGATTTATTCACCTCCCACGTCATAAATTGATGACCAAGGTGGTTGTCGAACCCCTGACCTACCAGTTTAGAGGCAAGTATGTTAAGGCTCGGGACCGACGGCTTAACGTCCTCTCTGAGGGACGTCGTACACAGATTCATTCACCTCCCACGACATAAATCGATGACCAAGGTGGTTGTCGAACCCCTGACCTACCAGTTTAGAGACGAGTACTTTAGGGCTCGGGACCGACGGCTTAACATCCTCTCTAAGGGACATCGTGCTCAGATTTATTCACCTCCCACGTCAGAAATCGATGACCAAGGTGGTTGTCGAACCCCAGACCTACCAGTTTAGAGGCGAATACTTTAGGGCTCGGGACCGACGGCTTAACATCCTCTCTAAGGGACGCCGTGCTCTGATTGATTCACCTCCCACGACATAAATCGATGGCCAAGGTAGTTGTCGAACCCCTGACCTACCAGTTTAGAGACGAGTACTTTAGGGCTCGGGACCGACGGCTTAACATCCTCTCTAAGGGACATCGTGCTCAGATTTATTCACCTCCCACGTCAGGAATCGATGACCAAGGTGGTTGTCGAACCCCCGACCTACCAGTTTAGAGACGAGTACTTTAAGGCTCGGGACCGACGTCTTAACATCCTCTCTAAGGAATGACAGGCTCTGATTTATTCACCTCCCACGTGATTAAATCGAGGACGAAGGGGTCATCAAACCCTGAACTCACCAGCTCAGAGGTGAACACGTTACCACTGAGCTAACCTGGTCCCCCTGTAGTAGTAGAGTTATTTCTGATCTGCCACTGGGTCCACGACTTATTCACGCTTTAGATGAAAGAAATCTTTGAATGACGTCCATTAGAGAGAACGTTACTTCGTCGGTCCCGAGCCTACGCGGTGTCAGTCAGGTACTCGGCGAAATACACTTGAGTTATGTAAAATGTTCATTCTGTGTCTACAACTCCTACCTAACCTACCATATATAATTTCTACCATAGACAATTCCTTGAAATCTCTGTTAATTACAGAGTTGGGTGTTTGGAAGTAAGAAATATAAAAGGAGTTTGTGAGACTGATGCAGGAGGTAATGAGGACCTGCTGTGTGGTCCACGTATTAAACGCCTGACGTCAGTGCTGTGTCACTCTTAAGTGCCAATGACGAGTCTCTCCTCAATGGGCATGAATACTCATTACTCCGACACCCACACATAACCCTTCTTTCTCAACACGTAACAACTAGCATCTCAACATTTTTTTTCTCATCTCATTTTTTCATTCCAGTAGTTTTTAATATTTTTTTTGTCCCATACCTCTAAAGCAGTGGTTTCTAACCTATTTTGGGCCTTGCTCCGTTGCTAAGACATTTTTGTTACTACGAAAATTCGTTTCAGGACAATTTGGTACTAGTACGATTCGGTTCTAGGTGAATTTGGTACCAGGATAATTTGGTCTAGTGTAATTTGCTCCAGGACAATTCGATGGAGGACAATCTGGTACTAGGAAAATTTGATCCAAAACAACTTGGTACTTGGGTAATTCGTTTCTAGGTTAATTTATTACCAGGATAATTAGGTCCAAGACAATTTGCTACTAGAGCAATTCGGTCCAGGACAATTTGGTACTAGGAGAATTCGGTGCAGGACAATTTAGTACTAGAAGAATTCGGTTCAGGACAACTTGGTCCTAGGAGAATTCTATCCAGGACAATTTGGTACTAGGACAATTCGGTCCAGGACAACTTGGTACTAGGAGAATTCGGTGCAGGACAATTTGGTACTAGCACAATTCGGTCTAGGACAATTTGGTACTAGGTCAATTCGGTCCAGGACAACTTAGTACTAGGAGAATTCGGTCCAGGACAATTTGGTACTAGTACAATTCGGTCTATGACATGTTGGTACTAGAAGAATTCTATCCAGGACAATTTGGTACTAGGACAATTCGGTCCAGGACAACTTGGTACTAGGAGAATTCGGTCCAGAACAATTTGGTACTAGTACAATTCGGTCTATGACAAGTTGGTACTAGGAGAATTCTATCCAGGAGAATTCGGTGCAGGACAATTTGGTACTAGCACAATTCGGTCTAGGACAATTTGGTACTAGGTCAATTCGGTCCAGGACAACTTGGTACTAGGAGAATTCGGTCCAGGACAATTTGGTACTAGTACAATTCGGTCTATGACAAGTTGGTACTAGGAGAATTCGTTTTTGGGACAGGTTGGTACTAGGACGTTTGGTCCAGGACAACTTGGTACTTGGACGATTCGGTTCTGGGACATTTTGGTACTAGGTGAATTCGGTCCAGGGCAACTTGGTACTAGGAGAATTCGGTCCAGGACAATTAGGTACTAGTACAATTCGGTCTAGGACAACTTGGTACTAGCAGAATTCGGCTCTGGGACAGTTTGGTACTAGGATTATCATTTTATTTTTTTTAGGTATAAATTAAACCCATCTTAAATTGCAGTGTTTTATATCTAAAGGATTTGTAGTTGGACTTTTGTTTTGAATGAGATTTGATGTAGTTGTTGTTGACAAGGCTGTATGGTTGTTTCAGATGAAGCCAGATCGAAAGAGAAAGGCATTCTGGTGCACTGCGTGGCCGGAGTGTCTCGAAGCGTGACAGTCACTGTGGCCTACCTCATGTGCAAGCTCAGCCTCTCTCTCAACGACGCCTTCTCTTTGGTGCGCGCCAGGAAGGCCAACATTGCCCCTAACTTCCACTTCATGGAGCAGTTGCATAGGTCAGTCAAAACACACTCTCCATCCGACCAACAATCTATTAACTTCATTATGCCGCCCCCGGGGGCAACAAGGGCCACTGACCTTACCTGCAGCTGAGCAGGTTCAGTAGGACCTCGGTCCTTAAACTCTTAAAATAAGTCGGTACTACGGGCGGCGGGGGGCCCATGGAAAGTTTTCTCTCCAGTCCACCCTTGAGGTCGGACTCGTAGTGGCTGTGTGTTCTCACCCAGGTTGGGTAGACCCTTGTGCGTGTGACCTCACCTCCCTTGCTGCTATGCCATTGGGTTTCTTCGATCTATCAAGTCGGTATTAAAATCAATAAGGCGTCAGTGTTGCATTTCATCACGTCGTTTATCATTTTATAACGTTAGTGTTGCATTTCATCACGTCGTTTATCATTTTATAACGTTAGTGTTGCATTTCATCATATCGTTTATCATTTTATAACGTTAGTGTTGAATTTCATCATATCGTTTATCATTTTATTACGTTAGTGTTGAATTTCATCATATCGTTTATCATTTTATAACGTTAGTGTTGCATTTCATCATATCGTTTATCATTTTATAACGTTAGTGTTGAATTTCATCATATCGTTTATCATTTTATAACGTTAGTGTTGCATTTCTTCATATCGTTTATCATTTTATAACGTTAGTGTTGCATTTCTTCATATCGTTTATCATTTTATAACGTTAGTGTTGCATTTCTTCATATCGTTTATCATTTTATAACGTTAGTGTTGAATTTCATTATATCGTTTATAATTTTATAACGTTAGTGTTGCATTTGATCACACATGACGTTATCAAATGAGAAAGGACGTAATCAAATGAGAAATGACGTAATCATGCAACACTGACGTTATCAAATGAGAAACGACGTAATCATGCAACACTGACGTTATCAAATGAGAAACGACGTAATCAAATGCAACACTGACTTTATGGATTGCAAACGAGGCGCTGGGGAGGTGCTCTTGCTACGTCACTGAGTACAGATTACATACGAAAGCTTCAAATCAAAGTGAAGTCGGTTGGTTGAGTGAATGGAATGTTTATGTAGTGTTTGTGTGGTGTTTCAGGTTCGAGCAGGAGATCCTGGAGCGGTCTGACGGTCAGAGCCAGCCCAGTGGCGGCCAAGTGACCTACCTCAGTCCACCGACCAGCTCAGGCCAAAGCCCTGACTCGGGCATTGAGTTCGACCGGTGGACGCCAGGCAACTCGGCTGACTGAGACAGACAGCAGGACAGTGAAGGTCTTGGTAGTCGATACACCTTCTAGTCCTGCGAAACATCCACGACAGCAACCTTTTAGAGTGTCCCCCTCTAGTGTCAACTAAATATCAAATCTCTGTAGATTATTATAAAAAACTATCTTTAATATCTAATCAATCTTATACTCAATGGGGGCTAACAATCATTTTAATATTACACCATTCCAGTTTTTGAAATAACGCCTAACTCCCCATCCTCTACTCCTCATATAAACCAGGGCTGGTGATTCGGGACTATGAACATCCGACTCCGACTCTGGGATATCTGAAACGATCTACTCCGACTCCAGGATATTTGAAACGAACTACTCTGACAAGTTAATAATAATGAATATTTATGCATATGCCATTTTCATGTTGTATGTTACCTAACAATACAAACCAGGCCTGCTGATTCGGTACTCTGAACATCCGACTCCGAGGTATTTGAAAGGACCTACTCCGACTCCGGGATATTTGAAACGACTTACTCCAACTCCAGGATATTTGAAAAGACCCACTCAGACTCCGGGATATTTGAATGGACTTACTCCGACTCCAGGATATTTGAAAGGACCTACTCCAACTCCAGGATATTTGAAAGAACCCACTCCGACTCCAGGATATTTGAAAGGACCTACTCCGACTCCAGGATATTAGAAAGGACCTACTCGAACTCCAGGATATTTGAAAGGACCTACTCCCACTCCAGTATATTTGAAAGGCCCTACTCCGACTCCAGGATATTAGAAAGGACCTACTCGAACTCCAGGATATTTGAAAGAACCCATTCCAACTCCAGGATATTTTAAAGGACTTACTCCGACTCCGGGATATTTGAATATACCTACTACGACTCCAGGATATTTGAAAAGACCTACACCAACTCTGGGATATTTGAAAGGATCTACTCCGACTCCAGGATATTTGAAAAGACCTACACCAACTCCGGGATATTTGAAAGGACCTACTCCGACTCCGGCATATTCGAAAGGACCTACTCCGACTCCGGGATATTTGAAAGGACCTACTCGAACTCCAGGATATTTGAAAGGGCCTACTCTAACTCCAAAGTATTTGAAATGACTTACTCTGACACGTTAATAATTTTTTTGTATGTTTCTTATTAATTTTTTCTAGGAGTCGACTCCAATTATAATTTAGACTCCGACTCCGACTCCGCATCCCCTGCTCTGTATAAACTCGTGTCAAATACATAGCTCCTATTTTAGAAGTCCAGAATAAACATCTTCATAACAAGAAGTGAGGAATTACTAGAATATGTTTTGTATTTCATTCTAATTTCAATCGTATTTATTTTGTATTTAAAGAAAAGTGTGCCAAAATATAAGAAATTTAGTAACACTGCTTTATCCTAAACAACGGTTCAGTCAAGCCTAGGTAAACCCATTTTGAATATCATACAATTGCAGTTTTGAAAAATTGCATGTCAGTTAGGAGACTGTCAAGTTATTTGCTTGGCAAAAGTTGTGATTTTCTTCATGTGAATATTGTATTTTAAAATATGAACTAGTGATTAATATTGTTTGAACTATATGTAGCTGTTAATGATAGAATACCATTGTGGCAGTCGTTTTGACAAAACGTCATTCCCACTAAGAATCGTTCTGACAAAACGTGATCCACTACTAAGAACAATCCTAATAGAATTCCATTGTGGTCGACGTTTTGACAAAACGTCATTCCCACTAAGAATCGTTCTGACAAAACGTGATCCACTACTAAGAACAATCCTAATAGAATTCCATGGTGGTCGACGTTTTGACAAAACGTCATTCCTGCTAAGAAACGTTCTGACAAAACGTGATCCACTACTAAGAACAATCCTAATAGAATTCCATGGTGGTCGACGTTTTGACAAAACGTCATTCCTGCTAAGAAACGTTCTGACAAAACGTGATCCACTACTAAGAACAATCCTAATAGAATTCCATTGTGGTCGACGTTTTGACAAAACGTCATTCCTGCTAAGAAACGTTCTGACAAAATATGACCCCTACCAATGATCATCCTAATAGAATGCCATTATTTCAGTTGTTTTTAACAAAACGTCTTTCCTACCAAAAGCTGTTTTGACAAAACGTCATTACTACCAGTAGTCATTTTAATAAAACGTGATCCCACCAAAGTTATCCTGATAGAATGTCATTGTTTACAGCTGTTTAAACATAACGTCATTTTGACAATACTTCTTCGCCTAGTAGTCTTTCCTTCATACCACATACTCTGAAAATAACGACTCCTTTAAACAAACGTTTTGTTCAATAATACTATCAAATGTTTTGAATCACTTTATACCTTTTTATATCTATTTCCATTGCTCTTTAAAGCCAACTATATGTTTTAAATCAGTTATAAACATCGATAATGCTTTTTATTTTTTTAGTTCGATTAATGACTACCTTCTTTTTTTAAAGTGTATAGTTTTTCATATATTGTAATGTTTTTCAATTTTTTTTATTCCATGAAAATTAAATCAAGGTTATGTCTGCAACAGCCTTAACGTTACATAGAGTATATAATATATTAGTAATACTATTATATATAATATATGTATTATAATAATAATATTATAGTTATATATTAATATTATATATATAATATTATATATAGTAATACTACATATATATATTTTTTTTTTGAGATTTATTGAGGGTTTTTGGTCTAATATTCAAAAAACTTCGTTACCAACGTTTCGATATATATTTATATCATCTTCAGGGCTAAAAACATTGTTACATTGAGCACACTTATTTCAACAAAACTGGTATGCTATATATGCTTTTGTTGAAATAAGTGTGCTCAATGTAACAATGTTTTTAGCCCTGAAGATGATATAAATATATATCGAAACGTTGGCAACGAAGTTTTTTGAATATTAGACCAAAAACCCTCAATAAATCTCAAAAAAATATATGAACAGTTGGTCAAGAAAAGGACATCATGATATATATATATATAAACAGATTCAATAATATATCGACCGTTAGATAGAATAGGTGTGTTCTCTAATCGGGGTTCGGTCAAGTTTCCAGGATAAAAAATCAAACTCTCGTTGCCAACGTTTCGGTTTTATTTAAAACCTTTTTCATAGGCAGAAGTAAGAATTTTTTAACTAAGAGATAAGACTGTTGACAGTCTAGTCGAAGGTTTTTGTCCGGTTAACATTGTTGTTCCTTTAAATAATGTAAATTTCATTTTCTTAGTTAAAAAATTCTTACTTCTGCCTATGAAAAAGGTTTTAAATAAAACCGAAACGTTGGCAACGAGAGTTTGATTTTTTATCCTGGAAAATTGACCGAACCCCGATTAGAGAACACACACACACACACACACACACATATATATATATATATATATATATATATATATATATATAATTTTTCTATTAAAATACAATCCGAAATGAACAAATACAGTTCAGTGTACATAAAGAAACATAGAGAAATTAAAAGCACACACTTACAGTCTCTAATTTTCGGTTGAACCGTCTTCAGGAAAGATAAGAGAGGAAAACCAAGCGTACTGGTACAGAGATGGTCTCTAACGGTCATTATATAGATAATGAACGATAAACGGTGATATATATATATAATATATATATATATATATATATCAATGATCAAACCACAATAAGAAATGGGATAACAAGACTAAGATCTTTCAACCGTAACAAGCGGCCTTCGTCAGAGTTAAAACCCCAAATGACGAAGTTGGGTTTTTGACTCTGACGAAGATCGCTTGTTGGCTTAAGGTTTTTTTTTTTATTATCAATATTCAGACCAATATGCGAGAGTATATTTGAGGTTATACCCCAGGGGTGGGTAAACTATTCCCCGCGGATCACATCCGACCCTTTTGTCTTTTGAATCCGGCCCACCGAAGATTGGTACATGATTTAGGTTTGATGTAAATGATTGTATTAATTTTATTTTGACTCGCAATGAAGTGCATTTCAACATCAGGTGGTGCAGTATCACACTTTCAGCTTTCGTTCTTCTTTTGCTGGTCAGATTATTTAAATGTGATAAATACTAACAAAAAACCTAAAGATCCCAGATGGGTGATGAATATCTCAGATCTGTTCTGAGAATTGTCCCAGACTTCAATGCTATATTTAAAATTTGTGATCAACAACACTATTCTCATTAAAAGAGTATGTTTATATTTCAATGACTTTTTTTGTTTTTGTTTAATATGTACTGTTAACTAATGCTGTTTTTAATATTATATCTTACGCTGACATGACCCACCTGTCAGATTTTTAAATCAAAATGGCCCCACCTGTCAAATTTTTAAATCAATGTGTTCCACCTGTCAGATTTTTAAATCAATATGGCCCCTCCTGTCAAATTTTTAAATCAATGTGTTCCACCTGTCAGATTTTGAAATCAATATGGCCCCACCTGTCAAATTTTTAAATCAATGTGTTCCACCTGTGGATTTTTAAATCAATATGGCCCCACCTGTCAAATTTTTAAATCAATGTGTTCCACCTGTGGATTTTTAAATCAATATGGCCCCACCTGTCAAATTTTTAAATCAATATGTTCCACCTGGGGATTTTTAAATCAATATGGCCCCACCTGTCAGATTTTTTGAATCAATGTGTTCCACCTGTCAAATTTTAAAGTTAATGTGGCCCGCGATTCAAAATAATTGCCCACCCCTGTTTTGCACTCTAAAACATAATTCTATATTAACCATTACGAAATCATTAAAAATCAATTCAATCAACAAAATAATTCTAAACTTTCAAACCATTATTTCCTTTTTCTTAACAATTTATAAACGTTTTCGGATTACAAATTATTTTAATCCTCGAAAATACTCCAGTCAAAATAATTTCTTAATTTCAAATAATAAACAATTAGTTATATTATTAATTATTAATAAAACAGTTCAATGTTTGATCTCATTCAATTGTACGACCTTAAATCATTAAATCTAATATTTATAAATTTAAATCTAATTTATTTAAAAGTAGTTTGTTTATAAATTGGAGATTTCCTAAATACTAGTACAATAATATTTAACAAGTAATTAACAGTAATTACAGTTATTCATTATAATTGTTAATTATTTATATATATATATGGTTTTTTAGTGATGTAGAAACCATTTTTTCCGCCCAGAGTGGTCGTAAATCCCCCCCCCCCCCCCAGATGGTGTCGATAATCCGATAAATTCCAGAAAGTCCTCAAAATATTTTATTTTCATAGATTTGCAATCTCAAGGATGTAATTTTTAAACTGCTGTTTTTAGTTTGAGACGTTCATCTTATTGCAGTACTTGTACACATGTTATACATATATCATCAAATAAAACCAAAAAAATTTTTTTGGTTTAAAAAAAAATTAATCCTATAATTAAATTATAAACAAAATTGTTAAATACAGTTAACTGGCTACGTAAAACAAATATAGTAAACTTTCAACCCTTTTAAAAAAAATTAGTTTTTGAAAATTTAAAATACATTTATTTTTAATTAGGAAATATTAGAGTTGAAAAATCGGTTCAAATTCACCCTTTTTAAAAACTAGTTTTGGACAATTTAAAATATATTTATTTTTTATTTTCCAATATTAGAGTTGAAAAATCGGTTCAAATTCACCCTTTTAAAACTAGTTTTGGACAATTTAAAATATATTTATTTTTTATTTGCCAATATTAGAGTTGAAAAATCGGTTCAAATTCACCCTTTTAAAAACTAGTTTTGGACAATTTAAAATATTTTATTTTTTATTTGCCAATATTAGAATTGAAAAATCGGTTCAAATTCAACCCTTTTAAAAAACTAGTTTTGGAAAATTTAAAATATGTTTATTTTTAATTAGTCAATATTACAGTTGAGAAATCGGTTCAAATTCACCCTTTTAAAAACTAGTTTTGGACAATTTAAAATATATTTATTTTTTATTTGCCAATATTACAGTTGAAAAATTGGTTCAAATTCAACCCTTTTAAAAACTAGTTTTGGAAAATTTTAAATACATTTATTTTTTATTTGCCAATATCAAAGTTGAAAAATCGGTTCAAATTCACCCTTTTAAAAACTAGTTTTGGACAATTTAAAATGTATTTATTTTTTATTTGCCAATATTACAGTTGAAAAATCGGTTCAAAAACAGTATTATACACATAAAACATGAAAAGAATTATGACATTAAAAACTCATTTTGGTATTCATTTTCAGATTTTTTTTTTAGTTTTTTATGACTTTAATTTTTTTTGCATTTTGGTATTCTCAAAATGTCGCCCCTTTGCTATGCCACTGGGATTCTTCCTTCTATTAAGTCCTTTATTGCAATGAGCAAGGGCTTTGAGTGTTGCATTTGATCTCGTTCTCATATTATATGATAAGGTCATTGTTGTTGTATTTGATTAACAAATGACGTTATCAAATGAGAAACGACGTAATACATGCAACAGTGATGTTATCAAATGAAAAACGATGTAATCATGCAACACTGATGTTATCAAATGAGAAATGACGTAATCATGCAACACTGATGTTATCAAATGAGAAACGATATAATCATGCAACACTGATGTTATCAAATGAGAAACGATATAATCATGCAACACTGATGTTATCAAATGAGAAACGATGTAATCATGCAACACTGATGTTATCAAATGAGAAACGATGTAATCATGCAACACTGATGTTATCAAATGAGAAATGACGTAATCATGCAACACTGATGTTATCAAATGAGAAACGATATAATCATGCAACACTGACGTTATCAAATGAGAAACGATGTAATCATGCAACACTGACTTTATGGATTGCAATGAGGGCTTAATAGATCGAAGTACCCTATAACAATATTATTTATATAATTGATTGAAAATTGTATAAAAAAACTGATTATATTTTTATAATATTTCATTGAATATCAGGGAGCTTTATGTTTATTGTATTAATTATGTATGATATTCTTCAGATGAGGTTTTTTTTTGAGGTAAATCTTAATTATGATATAATTATTAGTTACTTTATATCTTTTATTCCCCATTAAGTTATAATTAATAAACTATTTTTTAATTCTTATTTCAGTCTATGGAAAAATTATTTCCATAATTATTATCTTCCATTCCGACTCCTATAGCAATAAATTGACTCCTGACTCCGACTACATAATTCCCAATATAAATTAATTTACTTTCGAGTTCATCATATTCTTATTGAATAACTCTTCAACTCCGACTTCTATAGCAAAAACTGACTTCTGACTCCGACTACACAGCTCCCACTCATTGAATATACTTTCGACTCCATCTAAGCAGTCTTATTGAATAACTCTTCCACTCCGACTTCTATAGCAATAAATTGACTCCTGACTCCGACTACATAATTCCCCATATAAATTGATTTACTTTCGAGTCCATCATATTCTTATTGAATAACTCTTCAACTCCGACTTCAGCAGCAAAAACTGACTTCTGACTCCGACTACACAGCTCCCACTCATTGAATATACTTTCGACTCCATCTAAGCACTCTTATTGAATAACTCTTCCACTCCGACTTCAGCAGCAAAAACTGACTTCTGACTCCGACTACACAGCTCCCACTCATTTAATATACTTTCGACTCCATCTAAGCACTCTTATTGAATAAATTTTCCACTCCGACTTCTATAGCAAAAACTGACTTCTGACTCTGACTACACAGCTCCCACTCATTGAATATACTTTCGACTCCATCTAAGCACTCTTATTGAATAACTCTTCCACTCCGACTTCTATAGCAAAAACTGACTTCTGACTCCGACTACACAGCTCCCACTCATTGAATATACTTTCGACTCCATCTAAGCACTCTTATTGAATAACTCTTCCACTCCGACTTCTATAGCAAAAACTGACTTCTGACTCCGACTACACAGCTCCCACTCATTGAATATACTTTCGACTCCATCTAAGCACTCTTATTGAATAACTCTTCCACTCCGACTTCTCTAGCAAAAACTGACTTCTGACTCCGACTACACAGCTCCCACTCATTGAATATACTTTCGACTCCATCTAAGCACTCTTATTGAATAACTCTTCCACTCCGACTTCTCTAGCAAAAACTGACTTCTGACTCCGACTATACAGCTCCCAGCAAAAACTGACTTCTGACTCCGACTACACAGCCCGAATCGTTGAATAAAACCGAATACGCAGCTCAAATTAATAAATAACTTTTCCACTCGTACTCTTGTATTCAATATAACCGACTCCGACTGCATACTCATACTAAATGAAACTTTTGCCCAGTATGGTCAATCTATACTCACAACTCGGAGTAGGTGTTTACTATTCTATAATAATAGCATACCTAGTATAGTGTGTAACTAACAGTGAAAACTTGAAAAGAGTGCAATATTGTCAGCCTTGGACAATTGCCTAGCGATACACACTCTCAAATGAATTACTAATACCTTAGAGTGTTCATTTTGTTTCTTTTTTGTACAAGTTTTTATGTAATCTGGTGTTTTAATGTCGATTTTTGTGTTTATATCCCATTCGCTTTGCCTGAGAGATATTCTTGTTATAGGTGTTATGGATCCCCTCCTCTAATGTTTTCTGTTTTGTTTGTGCCTCTGATGAAGGTGATTGCTGGTCGAATATTGTTAGCTTTTGGTAATTGTGTTGTATGTATTGTAAGTCATTGTAGAGTCTTTAATGGAGATTAGTTCAAGAGTTTAGAGAAGCTTTGGGTGGAAAAGAGTTAGAGATGGGAAGATGAGATGGAGTGAGAAGGATAGAGTGAGTGGGAAGAAGAAAGAAGGGAGAAAGTGAGTGAAAGGTAGTGAGAGTGAGTGAGTGTGTTTGTGGAATAGTATAAAATACGGTGGCAGTGGAGGATAAAGAGGAAAATGAGTGATATAGAGTGACAAAGGAAGGGAAGAGCGAATGTCTGATGTTGCATCAGTAAAAGAGAAAAAGAAGGTGAGAAGAAAAGGAAAGAAGGAAAGAGGAGGTAGAAGAATGGGAGAGACAGAGAGTAAAGATAAGACGAAAGCCTGCTCTTATATGAGTATATCGTAAATACTAAAAACAATGGCCCCATCAGCCTTATTTACTACTAAAACCAACACAGACAACAAATTTCCTGCGATGGTTGATTTTGAAAAGTATTTATTCCTGAAGAGAAGTAGTTTTTGGTTTCGCTTCAAGTTTATCCCTCTGTTATGATCTCATAATGAACTTCTGTTCAATGTATCAAGCAATTTTGAGTTTTTTTTTTCTGTTATATCTTGTATTAGTTTATAGTTTTACACATAATACGCATTTAAAATAAAACTAAATATAATTAAAATATTGTAACTCTGTAATTGTGATGTAGCGCTTTATTTGAAATTATTTGTTTGTTGGTAGTCCCAGAATCAGTTAAAATATAATTGTGTTTAATGTTGGATCTCAGAGAGCTTTATTTGTAATAATTCTGCTTGCTGTAGTACATGTGCCATTTAGTGGAGGGACTAGGGTTACAGGGAAGCGTACATGATGTAGAGGGAGAAATAATGAGAGAGGAATATGATGATAGTGAGAGAGGAATATGATGATAGTGATAGAGGAGTATGACGATAGTGAGAGAGGAATATGACGATAGTGAGAGAGAGGGAAAGAGTAATGGAGTTGAATCGGGGAAATGTGGGTAGAGATGATGGGAGCGAGCGATAACTGGGGAGGGAGGAGAGTGGTTGTGATCAAGAGGGGGAAGGAAGAAAGAGAGAGAGAGAGTGGTGATAGAGAGACAGATTGAGACAAGAAGAGAGTAAGTTTGACAGAGAAAAAGGGAGAGAAACAGGTTCAGAGAGGGAGAGTTTAAGAGAATGAAAGATAGATTTAAAAAGAGAGAGTGAGAGTGAGAATTTGAGAGAGGGAAAGAAAGAGGGAGAGAGATAGACGAGGAGAGAGGAAAAGATAGATTGTAAGAGAGACGGGGAGGGATGAGAGAGAGAGAGAGAGTGAGTTTGTGAGAGGGAGATTGGGACAGAGGGGGAGAGAGGGAAAGAGAGTTTGAAAGGGAGATTGGGAGAGAGGGAAAGAGAGATTGGGAGTGGAGGAGAGAGAGTGAGTTTGTGAGAGAGAGATTGGGAGAGGGAGAGAGAAGGAAAGAGAGATAGGAGAGGAGGAGAGAGAATGAGTTTGTGAGAGAGAGATTGGGACAGAGGGGGAGAGAGGGAAAGAGAGTTTGAAAGGGAGATTGGGAGAGGAGGAGAGAGAGTGAGTTTGTGAGAGGGAGATTGGGACAGAGGGGGAGAGAGGGAAAGAGAGTTTGAAAGGGAGATTGGGAGAGAGGGAAAGAGAGATTGGGAGGGGAGGAGAGAGAGTGAGTTTGTGAGAGAGAGATTGGGAGAGGGAGAGAGAAGGAAAGAGAGATAGGAGAGGAGGAGAGGGAGTGAGTTTGTGAGAGAGAGATTGGGACAGGGGGAGAGAGGGAAAGAGAGTTTGAAAGGGAGATTGGGAGAGGAGGAGAGAGAGTGAGTTTGTGAGAGAGAGATTGGGAGGGGAGGTAAGAGAGTGAGTTTGTGTGAGAGAGATTGGGAGAGAAGGTAAGAGAGTGAGTTTGTGAGAGAGAGATTGGGAGGGGAGGTAAGAGAGTGAGTTTGTGAGAGAGAGATTGGGACAGGGGGAGAGAGGGAAAGAGAGTTTGAAAGGGAGATTGGGAGAGAGGGAAAGAGAGATTTGGGAGAGGAGGAGAGAGAGTGATTTTGTGAGAGAGAGATTGGGAGGGGAGGTAAGAGAGTGAGTTTGTGAGAGAGAGATTGGGAGGGGAGGTAAGAGAGTGAGTTTGTGAGAGAGAGATTGGGACAGGGGGAGAGAGGGAAAGAGAGTTTGAAAGGGAGATTGGGAGAGGAGGAGAGAGAGTGAGTTTGTGTGAGAGAGATTGGGAGAGAAGGTAAGAGAGTGAGTTTGTGAGAGAGAGATTGGGAGGGGAGGTAAGAGAGTGAGTTTGTGAGAGAGAGATTGGGACAGGGGGAGAGAGGGAAAGAGAGTTTGAAAGGGAGATTGGGAGAGAGGGAAAGAGAGATTTGGGAGAGGAGGAGAGAGAGTGATTTTGTGAGAGAGAGATTGGGAGGGGAGGTAAGAGAGTGAGTTTGTGAGAGAGAGATTGGGAGGGGAGGTAAGAGAGTGAGTTTGTGAGAGAGAGATTGGGACAGGGGGAGAGAGGGAAAGAGAGTTTGAAAGGGAGATTGGGAGATAGGGAAAGAGAGATTTGGGAGAGGAAGAGAGAGAGTGATTTTGTGAGAGAGAGATTGGGAGGGGAGGTAAGAGAGTTAGTTTGTGAGAGAGAGATTGGGAGGGGAGGTAAGAGAGTGAGTTTGTGAGAGAGAGATTGGGAGGGGAGGTAAGAGAGTGAGTTTGTGAGAGAGAGATTGGGACAGGGGGAGAGAGGGAAAGAGAGTTTGAAAGGGAGATTGGGAGAGAGGGAAAAAGAGATTGGGAGAGGAGGAGAGAGAGTGATTTTGTGAGAGAGAGATTGGGAGGGGAGGTAAGAGAGTGAGTTTGTGAGAGAGAGATTGGGAGGGGAGGTAAGAGAGTGAGTTTGTGAGAGAGAGATTGAGACAGGGGGAGAGAGGGAAAGAGAGTTTGAAAGGGAGATTGGGAGAGAGGGAAAGAGAGATTTGGGAGAGGAGGAGAGAGAGTGATTTTGTGAGAGAGAGATTGGGAGGGGAGGTAAGAGAGTGAGTTTGTGAGAGAGAGATTGGGAGGGGAGGTAAGAGAGTGAGTTTGTGAGAGAGAGATTGGAAGGGGAGGTAAGAGAGTGAGTTTGTGAGAGAGAGATTGGGAGGGGAGGTAAGAGAGTGAGTTTGTGAGAGAGAGATTGGGAGGGGAGGTAAGAGAGTGAGTTTGTGAGAGAGAGATTGAGACAGGGGGAGAGAGGGAAAGAGAGTTTGAAAGGGAGATTGGGAGAGAGGGAAAGAGAGATTTGGGAGAGGAGGAGAGAGAGTGATTTTGTGAGAGAGAGATTGGGAGGGGAGGTAAGAGAGTGAGTTTGTGAGAGAGAGATTGGGAGGGGAGGTAAGAGAGTGAGTTTGTGAGAGAGAGATTGGGAGGGGAGGTAAGAGAGTGAGTTTGTGAGAGAGAGAGATTGGGAGGGGAGGTAAGAGAGTGAGTTTGTGAGAGAGAGATTGGGACAGGGGGAGAGAGGGAAAGAGAGTTTGAAAGGGAGATTGGGAGAGAGGGAAAAAGAGATTGGGAGAGGAGGAGAGAGAGTGATTTTGTGAGAGAGAGATTGGGAGGGGAGGTAAGAGAGTGAGTTTGTGAGAGAAAGATTGGGAGGGGAGGTAAGAGAGTGAGTTTGTGAGAGAGAGATTGGGAGGGGAGGTAAGAGAGTGAGTTTGTGAGAGAGAGATTGGGAGAGAGGGAAAGAGAGATTGGGAGAGGAGGAGAGAGAGTGAGTTTGTGAGAGAGAGATTGGGAGGGGAGGTAAGAGAGTGAGTTTGTGAGAGAGAGATTGGGAGAGAAGGTAAGAGAGTGAGTTTGTGAGAGAGAGATTGGGAGGGGAGGTAAGAGAGTGAGTTTGTGAGAGAGAGATTGGGAGAGAAGGTAAGAGAGTGAGTTTGTGAGAGAGAGATTGGGAGGGGAGGTAAGAGAGTGAGTTTGTGAGAGAGAGATTGGGAGAGAGGGAAAGAGAGATTGGGAGAGGAGGAGAGAGAGTGAGTTTGTGAGAGAGAGATTGGGAGGGGAGGTAAGAGAGTGAGTTTGTGAGAGAGAGAGATTGGGAGAGAAGGTAAGAGAGTGAGTTTGTGAGAGAGAGATTGGGACAGAGGGAGAGAGAGGGAAAGTGAAATTTATTTTTGAAAGGTTCTCGATTCAATGGTCTAGTTTTAATAAAAACTAACAATAGTTATTTGTCCTCCTTTCTAGAAATACTTCCACATTACAAAATGAATGGTCCTGTCACTCATTTCCTATAGACACTCATTGTTCACCGACAAGTGAAGACAAGTCAACTGGTTCAATCACAGGTCAACCAACCAACCAGACCTTAGAGCGAAGATTCGAATTTACATCTTCGTCAATACTAAAATTATTTAGTGCAGCATAAAAACTATTCCGAAGAACTAAATAAACTTAAATTTACAGAAAGATCACAATAACTCACTAGTATATTTCAACTGACTTCAGTTCTTGTTTCACTTGATTTCGGCTGATATCTTTCTATAATTGAGAACAGAAATAGTTAAAATATAGTAGTCAAGTTTTTGTAATATCTTTTATTTATATTTTTTTCTGTCTTTTTCTTTTAAGTCTTATGAGAGGGTGGAGTATAGCTAAAGATGTTAAAATAACCTCTCAGGGTGTCCGTAAAACAGAAGTTGAAAAACAATTCTTTATTCTTTTTCATCCTGATTACTGACATTATCAAAAATATTAACTTCAGTTACTCCAAACAACTTTATGATCATTATAACTTTCTTTTTACATTTTACACTTAACTTTTCTTTCCAACAAGTGGAACTTTTTAAAAAAAAATCACTGAATAACAAACAAAATAAACTGTTTTACTTAAAGTAAACTATTTATATGCTTTCTATGTACAAAATAATAATTAAATTTATTTCCAAATATTAAAATCTTATTTAATTATTTTAACTTCGTAATGTTATATTTAAAAAGTACAAAGAAATTAAGTATAGTAATATTTTTAAATATTATTTCGGATATAAGTGAAGAGCAAGAATTATAATTTTTAATAATATAATTTAATTTATTATAATAATATAATTATAAGTATATTATTATAATAATTAACTGACTAATTATCATTATTATAATTATTAAAATGAGCCAGTCATTGTTTAAAATTATTCTATGTTGATACAACATTCTTCCACAAATGAGAGAGTCATTCATTAATGTATATAAAACTAATTTTAGAATATATTCAATGTTAAAGTAAAACTAAATTTTTTGTAAATATAGATATATATATATTCGTTATTTATAAATACTTAGGTTTTTTTTTTCTTTACAAAATATGTGAAAAACGCACATTTATTTAAATTTGTAAAGTGCAATATATAATATTTGCTTTTATTTTTTTTTTTTTTAATTCATTGATATAATAAATTTATTTATATTAAATTAACTTTTTTTTTGTGTACAAAAATTTATCATTTTTAATTTTTTTTTTTAAAAAAATTGTTAATAAATTGATACCTGTTTGCTGTCAGTTTGGCATCAATTTAAATTTCAATAAAGATGTATATTGTTTAAATTGGTTTTATTATTTTGTTGTTATTATTATTACATATAATTATTTATTAATATGTAAAAGATATTTGATGTTTTTTTTTTATTTCTATTTGAGTCAGTGCTGCTTTCTTATGGTCAATTTAGTCAAATAGTGTACTAAATTTTTCAGATTTCTTTAATGTGGTTTTACAAAGAAAAAAAAAACAGAAAAAAAAATTAAAAAAATGACAAAAAAAGGATAAGTTCATGTTACAATTATAAAAATTAATAATTAGAAACTTTTTTTTTTTTTTTTTTTTAGTTAAATAATAAATAACATGGACAAATACTTTTTATTTTATACTTTTATCTGATGTATTAATTTAAAATTAAAATTTTTTTTTTTTTTTTTGAAAAACATCTTCTCAAAAACTCTATGAAATGTTGTCTTCTGTAGAATTATTTTGTAAAAAGACTTCTTTTAAAACAAAATATTATTAAGTATATTAATAATTACTAATTTTTGTAAAAAAAAAATTATCTTCTAGGTGCCATGTATATTTGTTTTTAAGTCAACCTTGTAAAATACGCCATTGAGTGATATCACCTTAATGATTTAAATAATAATACTGTAGTTTTTTTGTGTTTCTAATAAAAGTGCCATTCATAAAAAAAACAGAAATTCATTAAATAATTTTTGTAAAAATATTTTCAAAAATAAAAAATTTTTTTTTATAAATATTAAATAAAAATAATTTTTTTTTGTAAAGTTTTATTTTCATAGATATATATATATATAATATATGCATTTTTTTTTTTTCTTAAAATGTGTTCGAAAATTGTAGATGATTTTAACTTGTAGTAATACAGTACTAAAATATACACTTTTTTTTTGATGGTTTGTATTTTTATTTAATATATCCAATTAATTAATTTGTTATTATAAATTAGGATGGATTTGGGGGGGGGGGGGGTGTTGGAGCCTGAAGTAATGAACCCTGATAATGTGAAGGTAAAAGGTCGAAGTTCATTCTTTTCAGAATTGTATGAAAAACTGTGAATTACCCAGATAATTCTGCTAAACATCCTCGACACTTAAAAGAGGGCAATAAGGCAGCTGTCTCGACTATGTTAACTGGATACCTAACTAACATATCACATATTAGCTTGAAGTTGGTCTTTTCACGATTACTATATGTAAAAATCTGGAGTGGCCTACACTCAACTTTACTATAAGTAACTTAATATCAAATTTCTTGAGTATATAACACATAACGTCTCATTAAGCATAACGTAAACATCTAAATGGGATATGATTATTAGTCTTTCATTCCTGAGGTAGTACAGATAATGATTAAAGGACATATCAATATATAAGCTTATTTTTGTACATCACACAGCTGATGCAAATAATTTCATTAGTATAACTACAGCAGTAATAATATTTTTAAAAAAACCAAAGTAAACATTTCTTGATACGAAATATTCTCCTACAAGAGAACATGGCCTTTGTTCAAATAGCCAGTGGATTCCTTACATCGTTTACTTGACATCCTTCTACATTGAATATTAAAGAAAAATTTTCAAATTGAAAACAGGAAAATACCCTTTTTTTCTCTGAAAAACATCATAAACAGCGAAGAAAAAATGTTGTTTTAAGATGATTTATAATCAAAGATGTACGATAATTACATTTATTAATCTCCAAACAAAAGATTTCAATTTCGAATTATTTTTTACATTTTCGGTCTTTTATAGAATTATTATACTGGGAATTTTATGGCTTCTTAGTATTTAATAAGATCATTTTTCTTCCCCTTTGTCAAATATCATATATATGAACTTTTTCTGAGTGAGTGTTATCCTTTTGCTGCCTTCTGTACTCTGTTATAAGTTTGCTATGAATGCATATTGAGAAAAATTATATTAGTAATTAGCCAGTTTACATACTCAAATCGAAGTCAAAGCCAGCTATTCAATCTAATTTAAATCTTTTATAGTTCGGAGCTTCTAATTTTTAAAAATAATAAATATGAACTATTAGACTAGAATTGTAAAAAAAAACTGGATATTTCTCAACAAACATAAGTCCTCTTTCTTGAGGAAAGAGTCCATTCATTACATTTCAATATCATGGAAAGGTACTACATTCACAATGATAATGTAATTGTAACTGATATTAAGTTTTGCTCAAGAGTGCAATATATAGATTTATTAAAGCATTTTATGAGACAAATCCATCATGCCATGGGAAGACAAAGGTAATTTATTTATGTTTATTGGCAGTGATTTTTTTACATGTAACAATATTATTCCTCTTACATCTCGTATAAGTCAATAAACTATTTAAATTGTTCCTTTATAAATACCAATTTTATCTCGGTGGATTCGCTAAAAAATTTCTAAGTCAATATAAACATTGTAAAAAAAATATCAAAAATTGGACAAGTCTAGCAGGTGATTTCTTAGTCTAGGGTAAACAAACAGTTTTAATAGCGTTATTGCTCTTTCCCGTAATTGAAACTTTATGATTTGATAATTTTTTTCTTAAATCAAGTACAATATATTATGTGTTTCATTCAGCATAGTTATATATAAGAATTCACCCATTTTACTACATAGTGTATAATGTTACCTCTAAACACATAATTCCTTTTTTCACTATTTTAAGGTTTTTTGTATTAACAATATAGATTTTATGAAATATTGGTTGAAAACAACAGTTATAACCCATACTATTCTTTATAATGCTTTTTGGCTTTTTATACAGAAATTTTGATATTTATTATTTTAAATTACAAAATAAATCAAACATGCTAGTTCAAAAAAAAATAAACACTTTTTTTTTTCTTTAATAAAGTACAATATATTATATCTTTCATTTAGCAACGTTATATATCCAAAATTCACCCATTTTGCTAAATGATTTATAAAGTTCCCTCTAAACACCCCTAACGACAATTAACGACCTTTTTCCTTTTTGAAATATTTTCAAGGTTTTTTGAATGATTAATAGGAATTTTATGAACCATTGCTAGAAAACAACTGTTATAACTGATTCTACATTTTTTAATGTTTTTTTACTTTACTATAAGTAAAGTATAGTGATCGTGAAAAAATTCGATCTCGAGATTTTGACGGAATTACATGTTTTGAGGTCCCAGAAGTCGTATTATGACGTTTTTACGATGATGTCTGTGTGTGTGTGGGTGGGTGGGTGGGTGCGTGGGTGGGTGCGTGTGTTAGCATTGCTTGTTACCACGCTACGGTCCAGAATCTTTGATGGATCAAGTTGATATTTTACACAAAAATGGGCCCCATTCAGACGAAGATCCCTATTGTTTGGGAAGAATTATGCATGATGGGAAAGCCACTTTTTTTGCCAAAAACCGTTTTTTTTTAAACATTTATTTCTCCTAAACTGATAACCCTAGAGTTTTGAAATTTTGACATTATCTTTGAAGTTACAAATGCAACAAACGAAAAATATATTCAGAATTTTAAGACAACAGGAAATATTTTTTTTTCAATAAAATGTAAAAATTTTGACTTATAATTCAATCTCAAACCTTGTGAGAGCGATGCAAGCCATACTGTTTGACGGATCAAAACGAAACTCTGCCTAAAAATAGAACATTATGTGGGGAATGAGTTGAGATATTTTTTTTCAAAATTACATTAGCTAAAGGGGCGTTACAGCACGATTTCTGTTTTCAGAAAATGTTTTTTTGACGCTAATTGGCTCATGTAAAAATAATGAAAATTTGACTAAAAATGGAACAAAAAATTAGCAATTCATAAAAAAAAATTGATGAAGTTTCAATTACGGGAAAGAGCAATAACGATATAAAAACTCTTTGTTTACCCTAGACTAAGAGATCACCTGCTATACTTGTCGAATTTTTTGTATTTTTACTTTACTATAAGTAAAGTATAGTGATCGTGAAAAAATTCGATCTCGAGATTTTGACGGAATTACATGTTTTGAGGTCCCAGAAGTCGTTTTATGAAGTTTTTACGATGATGTCTGTGTGTGTGTGGGTGGGTGGGTGGGTGGGTGGGTGGGTGGGTGCGTGGGGGGTGCGTGTGAGAGCATTGCTTGTTACCACGCTACGGTCCAGAATCTTTGATGGATCAAGTTGATATTTTACACAAAAATAGGCCCCATTTAGACGAAGATCCCTATTGTTTGGGAAGAGTTATGCATGATGGGAAAGTCACTTTTTTTGCCAAAAACCGTTTTTTTTAAAACATTTATTTCTCCTAAACTACTAACCCTAGAGTTTTGAGATTTTGACATTATCTTTGAGGTTACAAATGGAACAAACGAAAAATATATTCAAAATTTTATATCAACAGGAAATATTTTTTTTTCAATAAAATGTAAAAATTTTGACTTATAATTCAATCTCAAACCTTGTGAGAGCGATACAAGCCATACTGTTTGACGAACAAGTATGAAACTATGCCTACAAATAGAACATTATATGGACAATGAGTTGAGATATTTTTTTTTGAAATTACTTTCGCTAAAGGGACGTTACAGGACGATTTGTGTTTTCAGAAAATGATTTTTGGACGCTAAACGGCTCGTTAAAAAAAAATGAAAATTTGACCAAAAATGGAACAAAAAATTAGCAATTCACAAAAAAAAATTCATGAAGTTTCAATTACGGGAAAGAGCAATAACGATATAAAAACTGTTTGTTTATTCTAGACTAAGAGATCACCTGCTATACTTGTCGAATTTTTTGTATTTTTTTACATTGTTTATATTGACTTAGAAATTTTTTGAGCGAATCCACTGAGATAAAATTGATGTTTCTAATGGAAAAATAAAAATATATTATTGACTTGTAAGAGATGTAAGAGGAATAATATTGTGCAGGTAAATGATAACACTCATTAAAAAAAAATTCGTATATATATTATTTGACAAAGGGGAAGGAAAATTATCTTATTAAATACTAAGCAGCCATAAAATTCCCAGTATAATAATTCTGTTAGAAACCAAAAATGTAAAAGATAATTCAAAATATAAATCTTTCGTTTAGAGATTAATAACTGTAATTATCATACATCTTTAATTAACAAATCACCTTAAAACAACATTTTCTTCGCTGTTATGATGTTTTTCAGAGAAAAAAAGGGTATTTTACTGTTTGAAATTTGAAAATTTTACATTAATATTCAATGTAGAAGGATGTCAAGTAAACGATGTAAGAAATCTACTGGCTATTTGAACAATAGCCATGTTCTCTTGTAGGATAATATTTCGTTTCAAGAAATGTTCACATTGGTTTTTCAAAAATGTTATTACTGCTGTAGTTATACTAATGAAATTATTTGCAAATAATAAATTATTTGTGATGAACTAAAATAAGCTTATAAATTGATATGTCCTTCAATCACTATCTGTACTACCTCAGGAATGACAGGCTAATAATTATATCCCATTTAGATGTTTACGTTATGCTTAAATGAGACGTTATGTTTTATATACTCAAGAAATTTGACATTAAGTTACTTATAGTAAAGTAGAGTGTAGGCCACTCCAGATTTTTTTACATTGTTTACATTGACTTAGAAATTTTTTGAGCGAATCCACTGGGATAATATTGATAGTTCGTATATATGTTATTTGACAAAGGGGAAGGAAAATGATCGTATTAAATACTAAGAAGCTTATTATTATTATTATTTTAAAGATTAAAATTCCCAGTATGATAATTCTATAAAAGACCAAAAATGTAAATGATAATTCATAATCTGAAACTTTCGTTTAGAGATTAATAAATGTAATTATCGTACATCTTTAATTAACAAATCACCTTAGAACAACATTTTTTTCGCAGTTTAAGATGTTTTTCAGAGAAAAAAAGGGTATTTTTCTGTTTTAAATTTAAAAATTTTACTTTAATATTCAATGTAGGATGATGTCAAGTAAACGATGTAAGAAATCTACTGGCTGTTTGAACGAAAGCCATTCTCTTGTAGCAGAAAAAATCGTTTCAAGAAATGTTTACTTTGGTTTTTCAAAAATGTTATTACTGCTGTAGTTATACTAATGCAATTATTTGCAAATAATAAATTATCTGTGATGTACAAAAATAAGCTTATAAAATGTTATGTCCTTCAATCACTATCTGTACTACCTCAGGAATGAAAGGCTAATAATTATATCCCATTTAGATGTTTACGTTATGCTTAAATGAGACGTTATGTTTTATATACTCAAGAAATTTGACATTAAGTTACTTATAGTAAAGTAGAGTGTAGGCCACTCCAGATTTTTTTCCTTTATTTTACAGAAATTTTAATATTTTTACTTTACTATAAGTAAAGTATAGTGATCGTGAAAAAATTCGATCTCGAGATTTTGACGGAATTACATGTTTTGAGGTACCAGAAGTCGTTTTATGACGTTTTTACGATGATGTCTGTGTGTGTGTGGGTGGGTGGTGGTGTGCGTGGGTGGGTGCGTGTGTTAGCATTGCTTGTTACCACGCTACGGTCCAGAATCTTTGATGGATCAAGTTGATATTTTACACAAAAATGGGCCCCATTCAGACGAAGATCCCTATTGTTTGGGAAGAATTATGCATGATGGGAAAGTCACTTTTTTTGCCAAAAACCGTTTTTTTTTAAACATTTATTTCTCCTAAACTGATAACCCTAGAGTTTTGAAATTTTGACATTATCTTTGAAGTTACAAATGCAACAAACGAAAAATATATTCAGAATTTTAAATCAACAGGAAATATTTTTTTTTCAATAAAATGTAAAAAGTTTGACTTATAATTCAATCTCAAACCTTGTAAGAGCGATACAAGCCATACTTTTTGACGGACAAGAATGAAACTATGCCTACAAATAGAACATTATATGGAGAATGAGTTGAGATATTGCTTTCTAAAATTACATTCGCTAAAGGGGCGTTACAGTACGATTTGTGTTTTCAGAAAATGTTTTTTTGACGCTAAACGGCTCGTTAAAAAATAATGAAAATTTGACCAAAAATGGAACAAAAAATAGCAATTCCAAAAAAAAAAATCAGAAGTTTCAATTACGGGAAAGAGCAATACCGATATAAAAAACTGTTTGTTTATTCTAGACTAAGAGAT
>JAPFBL010000840.1:0-75105 GCA_026182355.1 Hermatobates lingyangjiaoensis
TCATCTTCAGGGCTTGGAAATCTGTTAATGTTGCAGCATTCTTATTTAGTACTGTTTCATGATGGCTACTATTTGTTTTCTGGGAGGTTTCTTAAGAAACCTATAGTAGCCATCATGAAACAGTACTAAATAAGAATGCTGCAACATAAACAGATTTCCAAGCCACGAAGATGACATAAATATATGTCGAAACGTCGGCAAAAGGACTAGTTTAAAATCATTCGACCTCAAACCTCAAAAAAAAATTGCATATATATATATATTCTTAATCTATTTATTCTCTGTTAGTCCAGTTATACCATTGACCTTTCAACTCTTTTATACTAACCGCTTGTTTCTTGTTCATTATTGACCTTTGACCTTCTCTTTATATTAACCTGTACTATCCTTTTAATCTATTTATAGCAATGACTAAGCATGAGTAATCGATTTTAATTTAACATGTCACTTGGTCAACTCCTTTTCCAGTTGAATCCTGTTAGCAGGAGGTTAGTTCGTAGGATCGAATCTCTCAGTCTTAAGATCGCGAATGCCGAGACTGCGGTTAATTTTAATGATACCTGTTTAAAAGAGGATCTGCTGCCTATATATATAATATAAACGAAAACGGTCCGGCAGGACAGATTACACTCAAAATAAACTGAGACACATAGATAGAAGCATAACAAAAACTCACTTTTCAATATTTCAACCGTAATGGTGGTCGTCCTCAGGAGAAGAAGTGAATTGACAGAAGGACGACAGTTAACGTAACGCAACGCGACATATATATATATATGACATATATATATATATATATATATATACAGATTAAAGTTTATCAGGTTCAAGTTGAACTCTCATTGCGAACGTTTGGTTTTTATTTAAAATCTTTTTCATAGGCCTACAAAACAGAGGAAATATAAGAAATAATTCAATTAATCATACATAAAAGGTGCAATTAGTTACAAATAAGAAATTACAATAGAAATTTGATAAAATGTTAGTCAGAGAACAACTTTCATAAGTATAAAATTTTGAAACAGAAAAACTAAGTATTACAATAGAGATTATTTTACAAAGAAAAATAGTCCGTGGATTTCAACAATTATCTAGTTTGAATGAACGCGAGACACTGAACTGAAGAACAAGCAAGGCAACCAAATTTCACGAGACAACCAGAAAGTCGTTAAATCAGTTTTTCATCGATCAACAATGTTTAATTTAACCCAGTTTAACTGACCGAGTCCTGATAAACTTTAATTATATATGTTTATATATATATATATATAAAATAAATTCAAAACGAAGGAAACACACAGAAAGACACAGACATAACTCACATCGATATTTCGACCATCGTCGTCATCAGGAGGTGCGAAGAGCGAAGAGTCCTGCAGGAAGACAGGGCGGTACTGTGTTGTTTTTGACTCTGGTTTTATTGACAGATTTTTGACTCTGACGAAGACCGCTTGTTACAGTTGAAAGATCTTAGTCTTGTTTTCCCATTTCTTATTGTGGTTTGATCATTGATTGTTGTTTCACGTGTTTATGTGAAATCTTTTTATATATATATATATATTATATATATATATATATGCAGAAAAATCACAATAAATAAACACGTGAAGTAATCAATGAAGCTTAAACCACAATGGAAAAAGGAAAATAACAGAAATAAATGCTCTGAGGCCTTGCAATGTATGTCATCAGAGAGTAAACAAAGCAAAAACTGAGAAACTAACATAAAAGTAATGGAGAAGGAAAGTAACAAAACTGCTAATATATATATATTATATATATAAAAGATTTCACATAAACACGTGAAATAACAATCAATGATCAAACCACAAAAAGAAAATGGAAAACAAGACTAAGACTCTGACGAAGACCGCTTGTTACGGTTGAAAGATCTTAGTCTTGTTTTCCCATTTTCTTTTTGTGGTTTGATCATATATAATATATATATATATAATATATATATCCTTTCTTGCGCATTTTTTGGACAGCTTTTCCAACGTTCTTATTCCTTTCTTCCATTTATCATGTGTTAAATGTGAAAGATCACCAAAAGAACTATTAGTAAAATTCATGTATTCTAACGATTATAAACCAACGTTTCGGTTATCCTAGGTCCTAGACCATCTTCGGGGTGTAAACAATTGTAAAATTGTGGTACAACCACGGTACATTGTAGTGTGGTATCTATTTGTAGATTGTTAGTACCTAATAACTGCCATTACTCAACATGGAATTTAACTAATTGTACACAAAATGGAAAATAAAAGGAAAAACTTCAATCAAAATGGTGCAAAAGATATTTGATTGTACTATTTAATCTTGTTTTTTGTATGTAGTATATTTGCAATTGTGTTGGGGGCCAGGGTAGCCCAGTGGCTTGCCTGCTTGCTCTGGACTGGTAGGTTTGAGGTTCAATACCTGATCTAGTCCTCCGTTTATTCTCGAGGAAGGCAAATAAATTTGACCATATCGTCCCTCGGTCTGTCCTAAACCTGTGCAATGTCAGGTACACGTTAAATATCCCTGCTGTAAATACATTTGATTTAAGCATAATTCTGGACTCCCAATACAAAATCAATATTCAATATCTGGTATCACAAAGGGCCAATGTTCAGTCTATATGTGTTCCTTTGTGCCGCTTTGGAAGTTCCATTAATCCTTATGTTTCTGCTGAAAAAACCCAAATAGGAATTATTATACATATCAGTAAATCAGCAAATCTAGTATTTTTGGCGTCAACAGGAATTTTATTAGGAGCATTTATATTCTCATAAACATAATGCTGATGATCAGTGACTAGAATTATTTTCCTTACGATGGAACAGTTTTAAGTGATATCGTAATGACGCGTTCAATGTTTCCTTTTTCAAGAAATCTATAGTGATAGTTTTCTTACAAAATAAATTATTCTGACTCAAATTGAATGGGTCAAGGAAGGAATTTTAATGATTATGTAATTGAAAAATGTAAACAAAGTCTAGATTTATGTGTTTTAAATAAAGCATTTGCATAGAGTATGATTAAGCTCTATTGTGATATTCAGACGAGAGAAGACTGCTTGATTGTTGAAATGAGGTAGGGAAAACAATGTTTAATGGGTTGGCATTGTTGTCTAACTGGTTTGTGAGTCGAGAGAGACGCAAAGTGATGTCATATAGAAGTCGAAAGTGGGTATTTATAAAGTCTGATACATATCCGGTCAAGGCTGGGGGAAAAAAAAAAAAACTAAATAGTTACGTGGCGAGAAATAGAATTGTGAGCGAATTTGTATGGATTTTGTGGGAGGTAGGGGGTGAGACCATTGTGTTGTCAGCAGGATAGATGCAAGAGAGGGATAAGCAGGCAGGAGACAAACGTCTTCCTAATCATGCTTCGTCATTCCACTCCCGTGTGTCATTCCACCCACCCTGTTTCCGTCTCTAGCGCCATCCTTCAAACATCAACTTTTTTTTTGTCTGATTTAAGTAACCCCCAAAATCAGGGGGTTACCGATACTGTTATCGTATTATCTTATTACGTATCTTATTATCGTATCAGAGGTTATCACCTCTTCTCTTACATAGATTACGGGTATTTATTTGCAAAGTATAATAATATTAACAATTTTAATACAATATAGTCACTAATTAACAAATAATTAAATTTAGAGAAATACAATACAAAAAATATAACAGTTGATTCTATATAAAACGGTTTCACATAAACACGTGAAATAACAATCAATGATCAAACCACAATAAGAAATGGGAAAACAAGACTAAGATCTTTCATCCGTAACAAGCGGTCTTCGTCAGAGTCATAAACCCAACTAGAGTTATTCCAGTTGGGTTTTTGACTCTGATGAAGACCGCTTGTTACGGTTGAAAGATCTTAGTCTTGTTTTCCCATTTCTGATTGTGTGCAAATTGTTTAGAAATTAATTTCTCGTAAAAAACAACCTCTATTATCTTGAAATTTTGAGATTCTCGTGAAAAAATAAACTGCAATAAGCGGAATAAATTTAGAATTTGCAATAAAAAAAAATTATTTATATATATATTAGTGTATTGTTATGTTGTTATTGTTACGTAGTGTGTATAATTTTGCGAAAGTAGGTGTATATAAAAATAACCTTGAAAATGGTCGATGTGGACCGAAACATGTTGGTTTATAAAAATAAAAATTTTGGAGAATTAATATATTTAGTCCCGAACTCTTGGAAGCCAGAGGTCAGAAGATGGGAAAAATTTACTCGAGAAAGTGTGAAATTAGAAATAGGCATAAGTTTTAATAAAACTTGTATATATATATATATATATATATATATATATATATATATATATTATAATATATATATTAATATATATACATATAGTATAATATATATGTATTATATATATATGATACTAATCATATATATGTAAACATGTAAGAAATAAACAATATGAAAATGGATTTTTACAACTTATAGAATATTACAAGTGGAAGTATTTCAGAGATAAAATAATATAACTTTTTTAAGTAAGAATATTTTTTAATAAGAAAATGAATTTTACATTATTTAAAAGCACTAATAATCTTGACTAGTGAAAACCTTCGACTAGACTATATTAGATAGCATTGCAAGTAAACCGTGACACAGTTCACTCAAAGGACCAACAGGAACTAAGTAACTCGTACTTCATTAAAATTCAGCTCATTGCTGTAGAATAAATATTGTTTAAATTAGTATTATCATATCTATGATTAATTGAATATAGATCTTTTTTAATATATAACTTATAGAAATAAGAATTTGAATTACTTTTTTTTTTTTTTTATAAAGAAAACGGAGAACCTGACTGGTGAAAGTCTTCGGTGATACTAATCAGATGTTATTACTACTAGGTGGTTAACTCTGATACATGAGTTACTTTTTAGGTCTTAGTTATTTTATGTGATGTAAAGTCGTGGAAGCTCGCCTCCACGTGGTCCACCTCGGGTGTATCTCGGAGCCTATGTTAGCCCTATCTTCGGCTAGAGCTTATTGCTACCGAGTTGCAGCGAAAGAGCTTTCACGTAAAAAGGCATCAGCCTGTTCTGTTGTTATTACGCGATATGGCTGAAAAGCTGGGTGCGCAATATAATACCAAAACAGGTTGTACACCGAGAAACAGTTCACACAAAGGACACAACAAGAACTAAGGAAATCAAACACCTTAATAATAATAATAATAATAATAGAAACTAACCATAATACTCCAGAATAAATTTATTGAAATTAGAAATATCACTTCTATAATTAATTGAAGTTAAATTCCTTTGGAAATTAGATCTAGAGGCATACAATCTGTGCAGCCAGTTTAACAAGGGATGGGAGGGAAGGATGAATAAAATAAATAACAACAATAATAAATAAAAGTATGTAAATAAATAAAAAAAACTATAAAAATATGTTTTTTGTATTAATTTTAAAAATAAATGTTAAGTTTTTTATTTATTACTTATTTAATTTTGTTACTATTTATTTTATTTATACTTGGCTCTCTTTCCTCAATAAGTTGACTACACTCATCGAGTGCTTCTTCAATAAGAGTTTGCTCAAATGCTCACTTGTCTGCCGAGCGACTCACACCTTTCTACCTGATGATGAGGGAATCGAAATATTTTACTGAGTTTTTTTGATCTCTTTTACGCAAGTTCTTTTTAAAAATTTAATGAATTACAATAAAAGTTATAAAGTTTTAAAAATTATGAATTATTAAAAATCTATAAAATACTAAATTATTTTAATAAGAAGTGTAAGCTCAATATTATTAAAATTAGTCTTAAAAAAAATATGGATTTTACATTTTTTAGCGAGAAATACCCTTTCTCTTATTGCAAATTCTAAACTTGTTCCTCTTATTGTAGTTAATGGCTTCATGATAATGTCAACAAATTTCAAGACAATAGAGATTGTAGTTGTCAAATGAAAAAATGTTATCTAAATAATTTGCACATTTATGATGACGCTTTGAATGTAGATGACATGGAGTTTAGATGAAAGTAATGACATGTAGATCACACATTACACCCGTATTCTTGCCTCATGACATACGCTCATATACATTGCATACGCCCACGTTTGAAATTACTGGTCTAAGCAGCGACTAATTTCTTTTTAGGTTTAATTATGTACCATCTAAACTGAATAATTTTTTTTATCTTCAGAAGGAGTGAAAAGTAACTTTTTACATCTAGTTTTCATTTAATAATGTAAGACATTTAATCTCCGTGCTTCAAAACTTGACATTAATGAAAAAAAAAATAAGGCGATGTAATCCAGGTTGTCCAACCTAATTACTTTGTTGATATCGACTTTTAGACATGAATATTAATGAGACTGGGAAGAGTTAGGGTTTTTGCTTCCTAACGTACTCTTAATTTTTTACTTCACTATAGGTAAAGTATAGTGATCGTGAAGAAATTCCATCTCGAGATTTTGACGAAATTATATGTTTTAAGGTCCGACAAATCGTTTTATGAAGTTTTTTCGATGATTGTCTGTGTGTGTGTGGGTGAGTGAGTGTGTTAGCATTGCTTGTTACCACGATACGGTCCAGAATCTTTGATGGATCAAGTTGATATTTTACACAAAAATGGGCCCCATAAAGACGAAGATCGCTATTGTTTGGGAAGAATTATGCATGACGGAAAAGTCACTTTTTTTGCCAAAAACCGTTTTTTAAAAAACATTTTTTTCTCTTAAACTGATAACCCTAGAGTTTTGAAATTTTTGCATTATCTTTGAGGTTACAAGTGAAACAAACGAAAAATATATTCAAAATTTTAAAACAAAGGAAAATATTTGTTTTTCAATAAAATTTAAAAAATTTGTCTTATAATTCAATCTCAAAACTTGTGAGAGTGATGCAAGGCATGCTGTTTCACGGATCAAAATGAAACTATACTTAAAAATAAACCATCATATGGAAAATGAGATGAGATATTTTGTTTCAAAATTACATTCACTAAAGAGGTGTTAAAGTACGATTTCTGTTTTCAGAAAATGTTTTCCTGACGCTAAATGGCTCATTAAAAAAGCATACAAATTTCACTAAAAATGGAACAAAAAATTAGAAATTTACAAAAAAAATTAATGAAATTTCAATAACGGCAAAGAGCAATAAAGCTACAAAAACTGTTTGTTTACCCTGGACTAAGGGATCACTTGCTACACTTGTCGAAATTTGATATTTTTTTACAATGTTTACATTGATGTAGAGATTTTTTGAGCAAAACCACTGAGATAAAATTAGACTATTCTAGTCTAATAGTTCATTTTTATTATTTTCAAAAATTAGAAGCTCACAACTATAAATGATTTAAATTATATTGAATAGCTGGCTTTGACTTAGAGTTGAGTATGTAAACTGGCTAATTACTAATACATTTTTTCGCAATATACATTAATAGCAAGCTTATAACAGAGTATAAGACGCAGGAAAAAGGATAACACTCACTCAGAGAAAATTGGTATATATGATTTTCGACAAAGTGAAGGAAAATGATTTTATTAAATACTAAGGAGCCGTAAATTTCCCTGTATAATAATTCTATAATGAACCAAAAATGTTCAACATAATCAAAATGGAAATCGTTTCTTTGAAGATTAATAAATGTGATTATTGTATATCCTTAATTATAAATTATCTTAAAACGACATATGTTCTTGGATGTTTATGATGTTTTTCAGAGAAAATAAGAGTATTTTCCTGATTTAAATTTGAAAATTTGACTTAAATATTCAGTGTAGAAGGAGGTCAAGTAAACGATATAAGAAATACACTAGCCATTTGAACAAACGCCATGTTATCTTGTAGGAGATTATTTCATCTTAAGAAATTTTCACTTTGGCTTTTCAAAAATGTTATTATAGCTATGGTTATACTAATGAGATTATTTGCATCAGCTGTGGGATGTACAAACATAAGCTTATATATTGATAAGTCGGTCAATCACTATCTGTACTACCTCAGAAATGAAAGACTAATAAACATCTTCCATTTAAATGTTTACGTTATGCTTAAATGAGACATTATATATTATATACCCAAGAACATTGATATTAAGTTTACTTATAGTAAAGTTGAGTGCAGGCCACTCCATATTTTTTACTTGTTATTACAATGTTTTACGATAGATTCACATATTCTGTGGTCTTTTCAATACATATTTCATGTGATGTCATTCGATTGTAGTTGATTGGGTAGTTTCTATTTGAAAACTTCTAAATACTCCACAAGTCATACTGTTTAACTCATCAGAACATCATATGACAGACGTACAGTTCTTACTGTCGTATAAAACTATGTTGTTTATATATATGCATATTGTTAATACCACTGAGGTTAGTATGATTTATATTAGAAATAGGTAAAACCGTCATACCTCGTAAGATGATCATGGAGTTGGAGCGCTTTCGGACGTTGTCCATCTTCGATCGCAACAAACCTACTGAGCTGTTATATAGTTGTTCTTATATAGTTATATGTTGTTTATGATAAATTTGAAGCAAATGAACAGTGTTAACTTTAGTTTGATCCAGACATTCTGACAACATTAAAGTTTGTATTAGATACTAATATGAATGCTGGATTACCAACATTTCATGAATTTGGAATTTTGGAGGAATGTAACACTAAAAAGGACACTGTTAATTTGTCAGAATAGTTTTATTTTAAATTTTATTACAGCATTGTTCCTCATTATATTACATATTTGAATTATAGATTTTGTTCAATCATTCTTAATTTTACTCTATAATAATACATATTTTTTTTTATTTTATCAGACTAGTATATGAATGATTACATTTTTGTTATAATTGACAAATTGACATAAATCAAATTTATTGTCATTGTATATGACAGTATGTTTACCTAAAGGAAAGTTTAACCTTGTTTATAAGGCATATAATTATCATTATATGATAATTATATGTTTTTTTTTAAAAGGGATATATAATTTAAGTTATTTTGTTGACTCATGAGCTGTGTATCAGTTATTGTGTGGTATTTACTCACGACAGATACATCAGTCTTCATATACAAGGATTTAATTATACAAAGCGTTTTCAAAACTTATAGTGTTGATCAGCAGGTTAATCACAGTGACGTTGAGTTTTTTGAGTTGAGCCTTTAGTTTGGCGTCAACCATACATCGTATGTTTATTTCAACCAATCACAGCTCATTTTATTTCAACCAATCATAGCTCTTCATTTCAACCAATCATGGCTCATTTTATTTCAACCAATCATTTTTTCCAAATACTTTTCATTTTTAATTGCGTCTCTGAATAATAGCGTCACTTTTATTTCTAATAGTTTTAATGAATTCAAACTATTCTAAATCAAAAAATTAGTTAATATATGACTTTTAAATTAAATATTGCGCTGATTGAATGACAATGCAAGAATACAGAAGGTATTGAACATCTTAATTATGGTCAGTGGCAACATATTAATTTTCTTTTTACTATTATGAGTTTAATTAATTTGTTCTTAGACTGTCCACTCTTATGTATGGTAATATTTTATATTACATTAATATCATATTTTTATCACTATTACACCTCAACAGGAAAATAGTATATTTAAATTAACTACCACTGTATATATCAATCAAAAAAATCACCTTGTAATCGTTTTCAAGGCTCAGCTAATTTATTAATTGAATAAAAATTTCTTCTATAACATTCAAAAAGCATCTTTCAAACAATTGAAAACAGTTATTTAGTCTACTTGTTGTACCTATTTTCCAAAATTTTCCTTAAAAATTTCTGGTCTGAAACAATGTTATTCTCATATTTTTTCTCTAATTATATTGTTACAATTAAATTTATTTAGTTCTAAAATATTATTTTATAATGCCTAATTTATGTTTTATTAAAAAATCCTTCCAACATTCGATCAATTATTTATTAATTATTACACAGTTTTACTATATGTGAACTATTATTATTAATTTTATTATACTACTGTATTATCTCTTATTTTATATTTTCATAGTATTATTCGCTTCTTATTACTTCTGTTATATATCATGGTCCTAGGGTAAAAGGGTTATAGTAAATAGAAAATGTCCTATTTAACAGTTATACTAGATGTATTACCTCTACTAAGAGATCGATACAATTGATTAGATGACATTTATCATTTAGATTCAGAATAATTAAGTAAAAACGATAATGCTATGGTAAACGAAATAGAACTAATACACATTTGATAAAAAAAGGTATTCCCTTTAAAGTAATTCTTTTAATGTATTCATTTCCGTACAGAATAAAATACTTTTACAACAAAAGGTGTTTTATGACATGAAATAATTCATATTAAACTAATAAAGAATTACATATAATAATATTGATAATTAAAGCAAAGAAGATTGAATCAGTGGAAATTAAACAAACTCTATCATTATGATGGATAACTATAGTACTTGTTTTATTACTTTTTTAAATTTCTTTATGTCGTATTTAAAACAATCTAAACTGCTATATAAACCATTATACTTTATCATCAAACTAGACAGTGAGGAATGACAAGAGTAATTATTTTTATGACATGAAACATAAGATAGTTGGGCTTTTCTAAATTTTTTATGATGGGAAATGAGATAAGGATAATGAATTAAATTATTTAATAATTTATGTGTAAATAGGAAGTCATAATAGTGCCTATGGCAAAGGAGATTAGACATATTTTGTTGGTCCCAAAAGAAACCATAATAAGTTGAATCTGTAGGATAGTTCGACTTATAAGAAAGTTTCTTAAGGAATTTGGAATGGACGGGTTGAAGTATATTTATGATAATGATTGCAATCCGGATTGTAAACAAGTGATTCCAAACATATTCACTTGTTTATGTTCTTTATGAATTGATAATATTATTATTGATAAAATTATTGATCTACAGACACTAGAGTTTGAAGTTAGCAGCAGCCTCTGCATCGACCACTTTTTGCTGATTATTTTTAGTCTCCTAATTAGTTTGATAATTAAAATACCTAATCAAAGGTATTTTCTATAGGAGTTCAGGTAAAGACATGAATGTACTGATCATAAGGTGAAACACTAAACACTATTCAAAACACATCTGAATATCGGTAAAACTAATACTATTAAAATAAACACTATAACTAAGGTTTACAGGCTACTTACTTCAAATTAAGAAGGAAATTTAGAAATATCAAACCTAATAAAAGAGAATTATTTGTATTAACTAATTCAGATGACTATTATTTTTACCATTTAATATTAAATATAGGTTTTTAATTATTTTTGATACTTCTGCATAATATAAAATAATTTTAATTGATTGAAAAACAGCTATAACTTTAATTAAATATAAATAAATTGTATTAGTTTAACATATTCTGACTGCAGTGACATCTATCACAGTGTAAGTAAACTAAGTAGAGGCTAGTAGGTGCTGCACCTAGCGCTCATTTCTAGTACTAGAGAAACAAAACAATTACATTTAAATAATCTAAGTACTGTTATGCATTTGTTTGTTGGACAGATTGTGTAACAGTTTAAGAGTACATTTATAATGTACCTGAATTGAAGTTATTTAAATGAAGTCCAAGTAGTCAGTTTGGAATTGACATTATTTAAATTTAAAGTTTTCTAATACTCACAAAAAGTAGCATCCTTAGTAATTGAACTAATATATATGTATTAATACCTCTATGGAGAAATCAACTACTTATTGTTGTTACGACATAACAGTGTTAGTAATCTTTTTTTTTTAAATAATAATTTATTTTATTATTATTAGACCTTTAAACTTTGCAGAATTTAGCCTGAAAATATGTGACATACATGTTGTGTATAGGTTATGAACTCATAATTCAAAGATATATTGTTCCTACGTTCAATATTGTCATGTTTGGGAACAAAACACAAACTGGGCAATCATATGGAATACTAATGGAGAGGGTGAAGAGTATATAGATATAATATTTTTTTTTGTTGGAAGACTATGAGTATGATACTTCTTTTCCTAAAAAAAAAAAATAGTTAGATATTGTCTTAATATCTTTGTAATCATTACGAACGGATTTAAAGCAAGCATACAACTATTTCATTTCTTTTTTTGTTATCAAGAAAAAGGTAGTTTTAAAATTTTTACCATTGAACAGTTGACTCAAACATTATACAAAACTTATTTTCTATGTATTTCTTAAAGTTGTTTTGAAGACACTTATGTCTTGAATATTTGAAGATATCTTTGAATTCATTAATCCATTAGAGTTATTTGTTTTTTAATAAAAAAAGCCTTGACATAGTTGAATAATGCTGTAAATCTGTTCCAGTTAATATAACATTTTAAGATTGTCCTCGATTACTTTTTCCTTTTGATTATCTGTTGCAAAATGTGCTAGAAGTCATTATGTGAGTGCATTTATGTGTTTATGATATTAAAAACTTTAAAATTTTATTTCATTAAAATTATAAAATACTAGTCCTTATAGTATATAAATATTTTAGTCGTCGAAATATATAAACATACATCGAAACGTTGGTATGAACGATAGATATATATATACTCAAAATATATACTCAACATTCGAAAAACGATCCAAATTGGACGCAAATCAGCTCAAAAACGAAGAAAAGCAACACACAGAGAAAGAGACACACTTACAAACTCAAATTTTCGGATGATCCGTCTTCAGGAGAAAAGAGATTGGGCGACCATATATATATATATATAACAAATTCAATAATGTATCAACCGTTGGATAGAATAGGTGTATAATGTAATCGGGATTCGGTCAATTTTCCAGGATCAAAAACAAACTCTCAATGCCGACGTTTCGGTTTTATTTAAAACCTTTTTCATAGGCCTACAAACAAAGGATGACAAGAAATCATATATAAACATCAATATATAACTAACATCAAAATGGAATATTACAGTTGTGAAAAAACAAAAATATATATACAAGTAGAAGTAATAGAAAAACAATAAACATTTTTATGAACTTACGGAAGTCAGAATTTTTGAATTAGAAAAATGATGAAATTTACATTATATAAAATGTAAGTTCATAAAAATGTTTATTGTTTTTCTATTACTTCTACTTGTATATATATATTTGTTTTTTCACAACTGTAATATTCCATTTTGATGTTAGTTATATGTTGATGTTTATATATGATTTCTTGTCATCCTTTGTTTGTAGGCCTATGGAAAAGGATTTAAATAAAACCGAAACGTCGGCATTGAGAGTTTGATTTTGATCCTGGAAAATTGACCGAATCCCGATTACATTATACACCTCTATATATATATATATATATAAGATTTCACATAAATACGTGAATTAACAATGCAATGGTGTGCTTTTTAAATTTAAAAATAAACGTAATCCAACAGTTAAAGAAATATCATTTCTCTGATCAAAATTATTTTAGTTTTTTGAAAAAAAAAACCAGTATAAATATAACAAGGTCTTACTTTGCTTTTGTGAAAAGAGAATATATTTTCCTTAGCTGTCAAAGGTCTTGTATTCATGCTGCTAAAATTATGTATTCTTTAATATCTATTGTAGTGATTTTCCTTCGAAAATTATATAAAAATGAAAAGAAAAAACTTTCTCTGATCATTTTATTCTTTGAATCATTCTAGAAAGTTGTTTAGGTCTTGTTTGGTAATGATTTGGTAGTCGTTATGATGTACAGAATAAATTTCATTTAGAGACTTTTTTTTTCAGACGACACAATAAACCTGATGGGCTGGATTGACGATGAGACGGCGTTTTTTGAAGACGGAGTAGATGGGTTTCCCGCTATTGTCATCCCTGCCAGTGGCTTTGTCAGGAAGGTCTTTAGCGAGGTCTACCCGCAGAACACTCCTTTCTACAGGTCCTTTTCAATACAGGCCACTTTTCTCGCGAAGGATCCCGGCTTTCTGTTTGCCATCATGGATTCAGAAGAAAAGGTATTCCTTCAACAGCCCATCCCCTTACTTCCTTATATGTTCAATTATATATAGTTTAATGTACATAAAGAAACATAGAGAAATTAAAAACACAAACTTATAGTCTCTAATTTTCGGTTGAACCGTCTTCAGGAGTGATAAAGAAGGGAAACCAAGCACACTGGTACAGAGACGGTTGGAGACCAACTGTGTTGCCACATACGCGCCCGGTCACAGAGAATAAGGTAGACAAGAATCAATTTAAATTAAAATAGGAATATGAAAAATAATAGTAAACACAAAAACAAATAAAATAAAATAATAAAAAATAAAAACTGAGATATGAACAGAAGAAATGATACATAAATAAATAAAAATTAAAAATTATGGACTAAGCTTTGATAAAAAATAGAGAATAAAACTTAAATAAATGAAAAATATATAAGATATTTTTATCTTATCCATGACATGGATTTTCTTATGACAGATCCATGTGAGCAGCATAGTAGGGAGCTATATAGAGACATCAGTAAGACAAAGATAGATGAGCAGCATACTTGAACGTAAGATCATACTTCATTATGACAGAGCTATATGAGCAGCATAGTAGAAGGTTATACAGAGACATCAGTAAGACAAAGCTATGTGAGCAGCATAGTTGAACGTAAGCTCATACTTCATTATGATAGAGCTATGTGAGCAGCATAGTAGGGAGCTATATAGAGACATCAGTAAGACAAAGATAGATGAGCAGCATACTTGAACGTAAGCTCATACTTCATTATGACAGAGCTATGTGAGCAGCATAGTAGAAGGTTATATAGAGACATCAGTAAGACAAAGCTATGTGAGCAGCATAGTTGAACGTAAGCTCATACTTCATTATGACAGAGCTATGTGAGCAGCATAGTAGAAGGTTATATAGAGTCATCAGTAAGACAAAGCTATGTGAGCAGCATAGTTGAACGTAAGCTCACACTTCATTATGATAGAGCTATGTGAGCAGCATAGTAGGGAGCTATATAGAGACATCAGTAAGACAAAGATAGATGAGCAGCATACCTGAAGGTAAGATCATACTTCATTATGATAGAGCTATGTGAGCAGCATAGTAGAAGGTTATATAGAGACATCAGTAAGACAAAGAAATGTGAGCAGCATAGTTGAACGTAAGCTCATACTTCATTATGACAGAGCTATGTGAGCAGCATAGTAGGGAGTTATATAGAGACATCAGTAAGATAAAGATAGATGAGCAGCATAGTTGAACGTAAGCTCATACTTCATTATGACAGAGCTATGTGAGCAGCATAGTAGGGAGCTATATAGAGACATCAGTAATACAAATATGATGAGCAGCATAGTTGAACGTATGCTCATACTTCATTATGACAGAGCTATATGAGCAGCATAGTAGAAGGTTATATAGAGACATCAGTAAGACAAAGCTATGTGAGCAGCATAGTTGTCAGCTATACTCAAACATCAGACGATAATGCTAGATGAACAGTGTGGTTGACAGCAAGGCAGAACAACATATATGATAGAGCAGTCCATTGTACTTAAGTTGTATGTAAGTGGTATATTCAACACCAGTTGATTATTGTTCGCTGAGTAGTTTTACTTTTTGTTGAGAGTCAGTGAGTTGTAACGAATTGTTTGTTACAGCACTGATTAAAGTAATAGTTAATCATAAATGTAAATTTTATATATTTTATAGATTTTTATGATATGTGCAACGTAATGCTGACGTAAAATTATATAATGTAAATATTAAGAATTGGTAACGTAACGTAACTTTTTAGAAGCTGTAACTTAACGTTAACGTAAGAATAAATTACGTAACTTATAAAGAATAAGTATCGTAATGTAAGAATAAATAACAGCATGAAAGTTAATATTAAACATATAATCTACCGTCATACCTCGTACATTACTGCCGTAGCTGTCGGACCGGTTTCGGGTGTCACCCATCTTCAACACGAACTGATCTACTGAATCCTCCATCAGTTTGTGTTGAAGATGGGTGACACCCGAAACCGGTCCGACAGCTACGGCAGTAATGTACGAGGTATGACGGTAGATTATATGTTTAATATTAATAATACTAACCTCTGTGGTAATGATGAAATGCATGAACCATGAAAGTTACTTATTCTTACTCTGCGAATAGTTGGATATTCAATAGTTCCATTATCATTAAAGAACATTTGTTTTTTTTTTTAATTTTTCATGATTCTCATTGAGTTGTTTTTTTTTTTTTTCTTTCAGCGAGTCCTGCTTGGTCTGGAGGTAGGGAAAGGAAGAAATGTAACATTCTATCTTCCCGCTTCAGAATCGCTGCCCATCAAGTTTGATCTTGGATTCAGTTCCTCTGCCTGGAGTTCTCTTTCTTTTTCCGTTCTCAAAGACTCGTTGGCTCTCTATGACGACTGCTCTCTTGTTGAGACTATTAGTCTACCACCATGGAGCACGAACATCCCAGCAAACAGCATAGTCTACATTGGCCAGGCGGGACCTTATATACCAGGAATATTTGAAGTAAGTGCATTGAATCATGTTCTTTAAGTAATCTTTGCTTTAACCACCTTACAAACACATGACAAATAAGTTAACAGTACACTATACTCACAGCTTCCACTATTTCTTACAACACTACATCACAACACATTACAGAAAAGAACTGACTTAAGTAAACGAGCTGAATTTCACTATGATTTACAGATGATTTGAATTTATCAGACTACCAGATATTATTTGCATAGGTTTCGCAATTCAATAATTTTTCTCTTTTTTTGCCTATTTTCTGACTGTGGGAGTAACAACACTTCAATATCATGCTAAATAATTTAAAAATGCTATATATATATATATTCACTGATAAAACGAAATACGATCCAAACTGGACACAATACGAGTTCGAGATTAACAAAGAGCAACACACAAAGTAGGGAAACACACTTACAGACTCAAATTTTCGGGTAATCCGTCTTCAGGAGAAAAGAGAATGGGAGACCAAGCACGTTGTAGACGCAACGGCAAGTAACCAACCCGGCAACCAACCAACCGGTAACCAACCCGGTTTGAGTCTGTAAGTGTGTTTCCCTACTTTGTGTGTTGCTCTTTGTTAATCTTGAACTCGTATTGTGTCCAGTTTGGATCGTATTTCGTTTTATCAGTGAAATATATATATATACATATAAACTCTTTTTCTTCTTCTTGGAGTTTGGTCAGGGTTAATATACGGAATTACCTTTTCGCCAATGTTTTGTCTTTATTTTAAGACATCCTGAGGGCTATAAATCAATCAACTTGATTTATAACCCTGAGGATGTCTTAAAATAAAGACGAAACATTGGAAAGAATCGTATTTAACCCTGACAAATCAGAGTAGAAAAGGGTTCCGTATTATTAACCCTGATCCAAAACTCCTTATAGATAGAAGATATATATAGGGTATATATATAGTAATACCTGATGTTTGTCATTGAATCTGATATAATCAATACCTATATATATATATTACTATATATTAATAAGCATATATCTTCATTAATATCCTTTATTTATATCTCTCGACTACTCCAAGACGAAGAAAATATATTATTAGTATATTACTTGTCACATAAACATACTATATATATATATATATATATATATATATATATATATAATATTAAAAACAGGTCAGGTTAACAATTTAGTTTGAATCTGAAATAGTACCACAAAATGAACACTAGTTTCTATTTAAATTTTTAATTAATACATGTTGTTTAGTCATGTTTCATACGATATTATAACCACGAGCACTAAGTAGACGTGAATGCAGAAAAGCGAGTTTCAGTAGATGTTTCTTTGTCGACGACCTGTTTCGACAGGCAAGCCACCATTCACAAGTGTTTCCTTAATGCTCGAGTTCAGTTCAAACATACGACTCACATTATAGATTTACACCTCACACCATAGCTCTACACTTTTACACTTTGTACTGACTTCACTTATACGCTACATTGCATGAAAAATATATTGCTGTTTTTTTTATAAAAGTTATTCAACATATATTCTTATGTTTTATGCATAGATAATTGTTTTTATTATTCAAAGGTTAATGACAAATTTATTTTTATTTAAAGTTAAATAAACATAATCATTTTATGTTTTATAAACATTGACAAGTGGCATTTTTTATACATGTGTTTATTTTTGTAAATATTATAACTGTTATGCACCGTTCGACTTCCTTATTACAATATATATATGTATTTGTTGATTTTAATTTTAACACATTTATTAATTTTAAGTTCATTCTTTCAACTACATGTTATTCTATTACTTTTTATTAAAAGAAGCTATGCAGGATACTTATAGTATATATACGAATATATACACATAGTATATATACGAATATATACACATAGTATATATAGGCATGTATATATATACAATCAACATATATAATCAAAATATTAAAACTGTCCAAACCGGACAGATATATAAATGAAGAAAGACAACATATAGAAGAAGCGAGAAAACTTACTGGATCGAATTTCGAACTGAAGTTCGTCGTCAGGGAGAGAGTAGAAGGGAAGAAGAAGAGGTACGTGCGTTCACTTGTACCTCTTCTTCTTCCCATCTACTCTCTCCCTGACGACGAACTTCAGTTCGAAATATCGATCCAGTAAGTTTTCTCGCTTCTTCTATATGTTGTCTTTCTTCATTTATATATATATATATATATATACCTATCAATGATCAAATCACAATAACAAAACCAACTGAGTTGGATTTTTGACTCTGACGAGGACCGCTTGTTAATGTTGAAAGATCTTAGTCTTGTTTTCCTATTTCTTATTGTCGTTTGATCATTGATTGTTATTTCACGTAATTATGTGAAATCTTTTTATATATACCTATATATAAATAGTATATATAGGCATATATATATATATATATTGGCATATGAATAGAAATGTCAGATTAGAAATCGTGAGAAGCTATATAGGAAAATCATTCGCATAGAAGTTGGGAAGAAATTTAATGATATATATATATATATATATATATATTATATATATATATGATCAAACCACAATAAGAAATGGGAAAACAAGACTAAGATCTTTCAACCGTAACAAGCGGTCTTCGTCAGAGTCAAAAACCCAACTGAACACTCAGTGTTCAGTTGGGTTTTTGACTCTGACGAAGACCGCTTGTTACGGTTGAAAGATCTTAGTCTTGTTTTCTCATTTCTTATTGTGGTTTGATCATTAATTGTTATTTCACGTGTTTATGTGAAAGCTTTATATATATATATATATATATATATGCCTATATATATTTCGACAACGAGTCGTTGTCTGCCTGCGGAGCGACTCGTTCTCGTTTCTATCTTCCTGATGACGAAGGCATCGAAATATAGTAGCGTGTTTGAAACAGAAACACTCATTTCTGAGTTTCCTTTGTGTCAATATGGTTTATATATATACCTTCAGTATACCTTAAAGGTATACCTTTTTTTATTTACCTTGAGTAAAATGTAGACTTTAAACGCAGTAATATGTTATCTACCTTGTTAATAAAAATCTCCTTGCAGTAATTTTTAGTTAAAATTAGTAAGTATTTTAGTAAAATTATTAGTAAAAAACCTGATGATGGTCTATACAAATATTCACAGTAAATACAGTATACCTGTTAGTATACATAGTAAATCCACGAGCATAGTATATAAAGAATAGTATGGAATGTACTGTACATATTATATTGTCCAATTTATTTAACAGTTATTTATAAGTGAGCTATAAGGTTGTCGGTGGCTTATATGTGTGTGTGCTCATAAGTTTTTTATAAGTATGTTGATAAGTGTCAGTTCATAGGTATGTTAAGAGTTTGTTGATGACCTCTATGTGTGTTTCATAAGTATGCTCATAAAGCTAGTTGGTATGTATACTATGATTTTGTTAATGACGTACATGTGTGTGAGCTTATAAGTGCATTAATAGGCTGTAGGCGCGTGTGCCCATAAGTATGTTATAAGTGTTTTAGTAGTTTGAGTTCATAAGAAAGTTGGATATATGTATAAAGGTGTGTGTTTTAAAAGTGTGTGTAAATAGGCTGCAGAATAGTGAGTTATAGGATGTTATAAGAGTATTGATAGTGTGTAGGTGTGATACATAAGTGCGCTCTAAGTGTGTCATGCTGGCATCTCATAAATCATAAACAAGTGTGTGAGTTCAGCATCTAATAGCTGTGAAGTTTCTATGATATTATAGGTTCATTTCATAGTTATGGTTATTCTGTAGGCATATCAGTTCATAAGTTTGTAGATTGTCTGGGCAGTGTGAAATTGTATTATAAGTGTATAGTCATTTTGTAGTTGTGCGAGTTAAAAGTATATGGATGGTATTTGGGTATGATATTTCCCAAAGATAATATATCATATCTGAATTAAGACGTTAACTTATTTGTTAATAATGGCTTTGATCCAGGAAACGATGTGTCCTGCTGCGTGCCCATACTGTTTCTAATAAACACCAGCCCACATACAACGCAAGCATTATTAAAAAATAAAATCGTCAAAAATGCAATTTAGGGACAAAAACCGTATAAAATCTCAAAATTCAAGGATTTTCAAAATCTTTTGATAAAACATTTCAACTTTGAACTCAAGCAAATCAGAGGTGTCGAGAAAATGATGCCCCCAGAATTCAAACATTTTGGAACTCTAAACAGTCGTCGAAATCCTAAAAGATTCTAAAATTGTTTAAATCAATTTAATATTTTACTTTAGACTTGATGGTGTACTTTTAGTAGTTTATATACATGTATTTTGTATAGAGTACCTACAATATTTAAAAGAATAACACCTGTATAAGATCTGACCGAAGGGATTATCCCATTTCCTATTAAGTATTACTTATGGGAAAACTAGATTTGGTTATCGACGGGAATTCTTGAACGAATTATGTTCTGAAACCAAGGTAGCACTCTACTTTATTTGTAGTAAACGGAAAAACGGAATACGAATTTGAATAGTAGTGAAAATGGTTTGTGTAAGTGGGACTTCGCAAAGTATTTGGATTTAAGTGAAAGATGTTGAAGTCATTTAGTGTATTTTTCTTTTGTCATTGGAGTCGTCTGGTATCTTGGTTTTCATAACCTATTCGCTTGATACCTTTTTTCTTACTCCATGTTTTTTTGTATCCCACGAGTTAACAAATATTGTTTCTATTGCTTTAGTAGTTATTATTCATTTAACTACCTTAACAAAAGGTAGAATAGATGTAGAGAGGGGGGGGGGGAGTCAATGACAAAGATAATTATATTATAAAAAACAAGAATGGTAAAATAAAACCCGCAAATTGCGAAAACTATGAAGTTCTGTTGTTTGAACAATAAATAAAAAAAATTTTTTTCTTAGGAAAATTATACCTCTTATAACAATTCATTTTGTTATATCTTCATTTTTTTGGACTTTTTAAATATTCTTAAAATATAGAGGCTATGTTGTTATTGAGTTGGTATTACTCTAGAGAGTAAAAAGGAAACTCAATTTTGTATTACTTTGCTTATAAAGTTAGACTTATTATGTAACTTGTCTATTAAAGGCAGCCCTCACTCCAGTCGCCAGTAAAATAAACAAAAAGCAGTTAAATCTCTGTTGTATAACACATTACAGTTTAGTAAACTCTAATGCATCATTTCATAACTTAAAAATGAAGCTTTACTTCATTTACTGGATTCAAATTAAAATACATTAAAAGATAGTTTTCACTTTGTGGTTTAAAATCAACTAGATATGTTGATTGAAAGTAATAATTGTTTTGTGGGGGCTGTTCTATGTTCTCAAACTAATTAAAACTTTTATAATGCAAATTTTGATTTTGCTTTTTGAATTAGCCTTTAATCTCTCTCTCCCCCCCCCCCCCCCGGACTATTAAATTATAAACTCCCTCTCTTACTGGTCCTAGCAAGTTGGGCGTCCGCAGATGTTTGAAGGGGCCTGTCCCTTGTTTGTTCAGGTTAAATAATTTAGACTGTCAGTTTGCTGAGAACTTGTTCATCTGCCAAGCTCCTTTAAAACGTCAAAACCTTTAAACTTAGGAAAATTTCAAATTAGTTGTTTAACTTTCACTTATAGTTAAAATAACAGTATTTGGCAATATGAGTATATATATATATTACTAGTAAATTCTGTGATTTGACTCTGACAAATACAGCTTGTTATGGTTGAAAGATTTTAATATTTTTTCTCACTTTGATTGTGGTTTGGACATATATATATATATATATACTTTTTCTTCTTCTTGGAATTTGTTCAGGGTTAATATTTGCAACCAACAACCTTTTCGCCAACGTTTTGTCCTTATTTTAAGACATCGTCAGGGCTATAAACTAACAAAAACAATGGACATTTGTCATATCTACTTTACATTTGATATGACAAATGACCATTATTTTTGTTAGTTTATAGCCCTGAGGATGTCTTAAAATAAAGACGAAACGTTAGCGAAAAGGTGATTCCTAATATTAACCCTGACCAAATTCAAAGAAGAAGAAAAAGTGTTTATTTGTAATTGTGGTCAAGAAACTAACCAAACAGTGTTGTCTCACGCGAGCCTGTCCAGTAAGAAAAATAAACTAAGAAAAGTTTAAAAAGAAGAATAAAACAGTTAATATGGATGTTTGAAATGTTCCACAGTTTCAATGTTTCACAGCACCTTTTAATTATTGTATTCTTCAGTTCTTCACTTTCTTAGTTTAATTTTCTTACTCCTCTTGAACTGGGTACGCCTATGACAACACTGTTGGTCTCCAAACCTCCCTTCGCAGGTGTGCTTGGTGTCTCTATCTCTTACCTCCTGATGACAGTTGAACCGAAATTAGAGATTAGAGTAAGTCTGTTTTTCTATTTACAGTGTACCTACAATTTATTCTGTAACGAATATACATATATGTATATAAAAAGATTTCACATAAACACGTGAAATAACAATCAATGATCAAACCACAATAAGAAATGGGAAAACAAGACTAAGATCTTTCAACCGTAACAAGCGGTCCTTGTCAGAGTCAAAAACCCAACTCAGTTTTTGACCGCTTGATACGGTTGAAAGATCTTAGTCTTGTTTTCCCATTTCTTATTGTGGTTTGATCATATATGTATATATAAATTAATAATCAACAATAACTCTTGATATAGTATATGAATTAAACACCACAATAAACAAATATAAATTAATTACAATGCTCTAAGGCCTTTCGTTACAACATCATCAGAGAGCTAAATGAACCAAAGAAAAAATATAATAACAAGTTAACCTGGTTGATTGAAGTCTTTAGGATTGCTGGCATCCCGGTCTGAATTTAATGTTCTTAAAATTGAAGGAGTCTTGATCTGCTTACTTATTTATTTTATTAATACTTCATCTAGTTTGTAAAGACCCAGACTATTGTTCATTCAATTTCCATAGAAGTTTTTTATGAGTGTTTTATGAGTTTAATTTATATTTGTTTATTGGTTTATTGTGATGTTTAATTCATGTATGTATATATATTGTATTTTTCTAAACAAATAATCAGGTTAAACAATTCAAGGGATTAATTTGTTTCTATATTTTGAATTCTCTGAATTCATCCATCCATGAGAGAGTGAGCGAGCGAGCGAGAGTGAGAGAGAGAGAGAGAGAGAGAGAGAGAGAGAGAAGTTATTTTTAAATTTTTGGTTTTTGTTTACTTTTCTCTTGATCTTTTGGTACTAACTGCTTGAGAAATTAGCAATTACCTATAGTAATAGGTATTTTGTTTATCCATTTTTAGTTTTATCATAAGTGCAGGGTTAGGATAGGTTAGGTGGCAGTTGCAGTCCAACAAGGATCACATAAAGGCCAAACATTGGCACTTTGTGATACCCCACAATGAATATTCTTCATTGACAGTTCTAAATTTTGCCTAACTCAAGTGCATTTAGAGTATGGATCTTTATGGAGTACCTGATATGGTACAGGCTTGAGATAGACGATTTAACGCCCTTTCCGAGGTAGAGGAAAGATCTTAGTTCGAGCCCAACCCGACCCAAATTTCGGGCCGTGTCAGGTACAAATGTTTATTATTACGTTCGGGTCAAGTTGACCTGGGCTTTCTCTCGCTAACTTATTTTTCATAAGTATATCTTTATATATTATGCATACTAAAACGATGTATGGGTATGGAATACTTATTATAAAATAAATAATTTGGATAAAACATATGACCCAGATTTGCTTGACTGGTGGAGAATAAACTTCAATATATACCCGGAGACCTGGTCGGGTTGGGCTGGATTTTTTGGACTCGATCTTACCTCAACTCCGAGGGACGATATGTTCGGATTTATTTGATTCCCGAGTGAATTAATCGAGGGCCAGAGTTAGTATTGAACCAGAGATCTACCACCCCAGAGGCAAGTGCATAAGCCACCGCGCTAACCTGACTCCTTAGATTAGTGATAACTGATAAGTTTAAAAGAATAACATTTGTGTTAAAAATTACAGATTTATCTACCATTGTAGCTGACCTTATCCAATAATAACGTTAAAAATAAAGTTGCGTAATAAATTTGAGAAGTATTGTGTCAACCTTTTTCCATATATATCCCAGTTTAGCTAGGTTTGTTTGAAAATAAATATCAATAATTCTCTCGTTCTCAAATCAATCTATCTTTATAGTGAATATATTTCCAGAGCAACGGTCTTCAAGACTGCGTCTTTAATTTTCAATTGATGTCAACATTTGGTTGTTTCCGTTACTTAGAATAATATTATTTTTTGTTTTGCTAGTCTAAAAAGTCTTTTTTTGCTTAAAACAAGTTATTTTTATGATGAAAACTGTATTTACGGCTCTCTTACTTTATTTTTTGTAACGTTGTAGATTAGGTTGCAGTATCACAGGAGAACACACATAGGCCGTTATTACCCCAATGTCAATATTCACATGATGAACATTCTATATTGGGAGTACTAAATTTTGCCTAAGTCAAATGTATTTAAAATAGGGAATTTTACCTTTCATTGCACAGGCTCGGAATAGACGGTTTAACATCCTCTACTGGGAACAAACGACAGATTATGGACGGACACGTTGCTATAGATTCGACTATGTTGTTGTAGAATAATGATCAATCTACGGTTGACAACTGTCATTCAGAAGAAGGGCGATCATTTGAGAACGTCATTGATTATTAAAGTTTGTCCAGGAGGTTCTTATAATGTAACAAACCGTCATAATTCTCTAACATATTTCTAAATATGGTTATATATATATATAAAATATATATATAAATGATCAAACCACAATAAGAAATGGGAAAACAAGACTAAGATCTTTCAACCGTAACAAGCGGTCTTCGTCAGAGTCAAAAACCCAACAAAAACTCAGTTGGGTTTTTGACTCTGACGAAGACCGCTTGTTACGGTTGAAAGATCTTAGTCTTGTTTTCCCATTTCTTATTGTGGTTTGATCATTGATTGTTGTTTCACGTGTTTATGTGAAATCTTTTTATATATATATATATATATATATAAAACTATACCATAAGTTATGTAAGTCATATTAAGAAAAAGTGACTTTTTCATCATGTATAATTACTTTCAAACAATAGCGTTCTTCTACACTATGAGGTTCATTTTTGTGTAAAATATGAATTTGATCCATCAAAGATTGTGGTCTACAGCGTCTCCTCGCAGACCCGTATAACCATAATCAAAAAACAGAAAACATCAATAACAAACTTTGAGGACCTCAAAACATGTAAATTCTTCAAAATTTTGAGACAGAATTGTTTCATTATCACTATACTTACTTTGTAAGAAAGTAGAAATGAGTGGACAGTTAATTTTGTTTACTTTCTCTGAATTTTGTTTTTAGTACACTCCATTCTTGAGATTTTTTTAGTATACTTTGTGTACTGCTCTACCTAAAATAGTTTTACATATCTAATACCGAGGACTTTCAACTCTTAAAAAAGCGGATAAGGTGAGAGAAAATTAAAAAAGGATTTTCAGTTTATACAGAAAGTTTTATTTTGTTAATAGATCCATTTAGTTTCAAACTTTTTTTTTTTTAAGTCAGCTTTGTAAACTTTTTTTTTTTTAACTGGATTCAAAAAATTTACTCTAACAAATTAATAAACCCGATGATAATGATTTTATATTAAAAGTAATTTTTTAAAGCGTGTTAGTGAAAATAAAATTCACTTTTATTTTAACTAAAAGAGATAGGTAAGAGTTAAAAAAAAAAAAGAAGAAATTTACATATTAAGAGCTGTAGGTAGGTTGGGGGAGGGGGGGGGGATTTGAAATTCAGTTATGCTAACGAGGCCTGAAAAGAAAAGTAGAAGAGAGAGGGAAGGTAAGCCACAAAGCTCTGCCTACAACCTGAAATATTAATACCCTTTGTCTCTCTTGATTTTCTGCATTCTCATTGTCCGATATACAATAGATTTGGTAATCTGCACTATTAGATTACTATTGAACAATAAGCTTATTTGATAATATAGTTTTGCTTTCAAGTGTTAACTAAATGACAGATATTGAAGGCAAGCACCGTAGTTATTCTTTCATCTTGTAAACAGTTAATGCAATGTACAACACTATTGTTTGGTTTCGATTGTTTCGATGAGTAATATATTTCAGCTGTTCGGCTATAACATGATGTAGCACAGTGGTTCTCAATGAGGACCACATTAGTGATACCAGCATTCAACTTTCGATTCTGATTCCAAATCTGCAATGAATTATGTATATTTTCAGACCCTGAAGAAGGTTTAAAAAACAAATGTTTTATTAACAAAGTACATTTATTATCTATTGAGAATGTTCATAAATTATTTTATTATAAGAATAAAAAAAATAAAAAAAATCTTGTGCTAAAAAAAATGGTAAAAATCTGTTAATTGGGCTATATTAATATATATTATATATATATATATATAATATATATATATATATATATAAATGAAATTACTAAACGGTTCAAACTGAAAAAACAACCCCTAAAGAACAATGACACTTACTAAAGGACTTATCGCCTTCCACCCATAGAGTAGAACATGCGCACCTCTTCTTCTATACTTCTACTCTCTTCCTGAAGACGACATTCGGTTCAAAAAAATTGGTCCCAGTAAGTGTTCGCGTTTTTTATGTTGTTTTTTTCAGTTTTATATATATATATATATATATAATAACCCCCGTTCTTTGACGTGGGGAGATCTCTCTCACTTCGTCCTCTCTTTTAGTCTACTCCTGATGACGAACAACAGTTCGAAATATTGAATTCTGTAAGTGTTCTTTTTATTCTTTTTTCTGTGTCGTGCTTTGTGTAATTTAAAGTTATATATATATATATATTATATATATATATATATATTATAGTTATTATTAATGTAACCATATTTTGTGGAAACTTGCTTTTTGATTAGTTTCCAGAAATTATAGTTAAAGTTTTAATAATATGTGGTTAAACGAAGAACTGCTATCATAATTTACAAATGTAATATATGTATATATACATATATGGGTAGAAAAAGAAACATAGAGAAATCAAAAGCTTGGCTCTAGATCGTTGGGTCTCCAAACGTCTCTGAACCAGTGCGCTTGGTTCCCCTCCCTTATCTCTCCTGAAGACGGTTCAAACCGAAAATTAAAGAGTGTAAGTCTGTGTTTTTGATTTCTCTATGTTTCTTTTTCTACATTGAACTATATGTGCCCGTTTCGGATCGTATGTTCAACGAAAAAGTGTATATATATATATATATATTATATATATATATACTAAATATAAGAAACGGTCCACAAGGACTATAAAACTTTAGATTACACAAAGCACAACACAGAAAAAAGAATAAAAAGAACACTTACAGAATTCAATATTTCGAACTGTTTTCGTCATCAGGAGTAGACTAGAAGAGAGGACGAAGTGAGAGAGATCTCCCCACGTCGAAGAACGGAGCGCGATTCGCGCCGTTTTCACTTCGTCCTGTCTTCTAGTCTACTCCTGATGACGAACAACAGTTCGAAATATTGAATTCTGTAAGTGTTCTTTTTATTCTTTTTTCTGTGTCGTGCTTTGTGTAATTTAAAGTATATATATATATATTATATATATTATATATATATTATATATATATATATATATATATGTATGTGTGTGTGTGTGTGTATGAGTATGAAGATTAAGGTTTACAAGCTAAGAATTAATATAAACAAAAATTCCTTCTGGACAACAGCCACTCATATTAGACTGAATTTCCTTTTAAACAAGTGTCAATTACATTCTATCTCTATTTATTCTGTCGCATAACAATTTTGCGTAAACAATATTTCCTCAATATTTTTTTTGAATATTCTGCACCAGAGGGTAGACGTGGTCAGTCCCTCAGCCTGCTTCTAATAGGTTTTTGTATGTTCACTAGGTACAATAAGTGTTCCAGGTAAACATATATCCATGATTCTCGTTTTTTTATTATTTAAAAGATTTATGCCGCCTTAACTATTTATTTTTATAAATTATGAAACTAAAAAGGATAAATTGTATAATTTATAAGCATATAAGTACTTATGTTTAAACATACAAAAATTCAATACTCTAATGTAGATATGTGTTATTATTATTCACAGTTTATACTGACGGGTAGAAACACACGCATACATACACATACACTCACAATCTACATAGTTCAAATTAAATGAGCTACTTACATTTTATGTTTTATACTTTGTGGGGAAGATTCTAATGAATATTAGAAAATTACATCTACAGGCTGAAAGCTTTTATAAACTTTGTGCTTCTGGTTTTCTTTGAGTGGCTCAGGAAAATTATTTTCCCTACTCTACTTCGAGAAATTCACCAAAAAGGAAACTTTTAGGGAGTAATTTGGAAACATTTTGTTTAGAATGGTTGTAATGAAGATACACTCACATATATATACACCCTCATGTACAAGAGAAAAGATAAAATACGAACATTAAGAGAATGCGACTTCTAATGAAGGTAGAATTCTGGAATAATGCTAAGAAGAGTTTAAATGCTTCTAGAAAGGCTTTCGCAGAGGGTTTAAAGTAGGCCATTAGTTGAAGGGGTGTAGTGGTGGTGGTCGGGGGGTTTGTTAGTGAAATTCTACGAGCTCATGGTATTATTATCATGACCGTGTATGCTATATAGAAATAATGATGTAAAATAATTTCAACCAATCCGAATAAACTCTTAAGAAAAACTATTTATTCTCTATTTTGTCGACTAAAAAAAAACTATTTTGTAATAAAAAAAAAATATAGTAAATAAACTGGGAAAATTTGAAACAATTATATCTGTGATAGCAATGACAGGGTTTTCTTTGCTTTAATTAGGAAACTCTCTTATAGGAGAATCCATATTTAATGAGGGTGACTGAGAGTCAAATTAAGTCTCAAGCGACCCTCCAAGGGCTGAGTTTTACATATTTATAATCTCTACAAAGCGTGTATTTCCAGGACTGCTTCTTTCTGTTTATCTGCCGAATAACACAGCCAAATCGACTAGATTTCATTCCACGTATTACTGCGATATTTATTTATTTATTTATTTTTTTTTTTAATCTGAAACCGTTCGTTAGGACTACATATCGAATGATTAGAAAGAAAAGAACACGTAGAAACAACAGACAACTCACTTCAGTATTTCGACCTTCTCATCATCAGGAGAAAGAGAACAAAATTGGATCTGTTTGGTTGGGTTGTTGTGTACTAGCCGATTAGAACTCATTTTATTCTTTTCCTTCTCCTGATGACGACAAAGTCGAAATATTGAAGTAAGTTGTCTTCTGTTTCTATTTTTTTTTTTTTTAGTCCTATGCTATTGTCATAAATGATGCGAATATGCATTTACAAAATTTTTTACGAAAATTTTTTTTACGAAAACAATAAATCAACGTCTCTACACAAGAGATTTTATTTACTTCAACTATTTCGACAATTGCTTATACTTCACTGCTCCTATTACAAGTATACCTGATGATGAAACCAAGCGTTTGAAACGAGTAATTTAAATAAAAAAAATTGTTTTACCTGCAGTATGAGTAAATACGAGATAATATGGATTGCACAACTAAAGAGTTACAAATGTAACCATTTTTAAGTTCATTGAGGTTGCATAGATTCATGTAATCTAATTTTTTTTATTTGACTCAAAGCAAGCTACTATACTCTTGAAAAAGTTCATTTCAAGATTAGATGGAATTTTATGTTTACAGGTCTTTAATTGAACGCTTTTCTTACAACTGCTGATAAAGTTACCTGTGATGTATCCGAATCAATTCTTAGAATACATGTTAAATATTAGAGATGTTGTGTGTCAATTTTCAATTTTGAAATTGAAAACAAACAGTTTTTTTGAATATCTTTACTAACCCCGAATAACCTGTCTACCGAGAAGTAGACTTGTTGACATTGCTGCACTTATCCAAAAAAAAAAAAAAAAAAAAAAAAACAGTGTTGCTTCAGAAGACATTTATATTCGATTGTATTCGAACGATTCAATTTATAGGCCTTTTCGACTGGAATAAATATGTTGCAATTTATTGAGTAACAGGTTTGTCGGAGATGTTTTCTGAGCACGTTCTTCACTCCATGTGATATTCATAGGGAGATGAGGCAGAGCGATATCATTAATGACGTCAACCTAAGTATCTAACAACACCCACAGAATACGCTTCCATATTCCCCTGCATCCTATATATTTTTCATACATAATTTTTTTTTCCCTTCTGAATTAATCATAGTTCAATTTATTTTTTCTTCGTTCAACTACTTTGTCATTTAAAGTGGTTGAGTATTCAATGCTTTTGAAATGATGGATATCCTAACAAATACAGCAACGAACGAAGAATATTTCCGTGCACTGTAGTACATGTCATAATTAGCAGCTCCACACGAGACACTCACTACTGCTGAATCACTCTCTTATTGTTAGTAGGAAGATCAATAATGATTTGCAAGTATATTATTGTGCGATGTGAAAGAGACATTCTTATTGTCTTATTCATATTGTCTGATTGGTCAGGATACGAAATTGTCTCCTGACATTTGTAGGGAAATGAGTAAGGATTGCAATTATATTAGTATATATATATTAGTGTATGAGGGCAGCAAATCTTCCCGTAGGCATATTTGATTAAAATAAACAGCAGCTTCTGCGTTCACGACTTTTAGGCTGGTCTGCTCTAGTTTCCTAACAACTTTCCGGTGGGCTGGTGTTAATTCCCAAATCATTTGTCCAAGCGACATATTTATGCAAGGAAAAATAAATTAGAAAATTATAATATGATATACTATATTATATACTACTATACTATATATGATATACTATACTATAATATGATATATTATATTATATTATGATATAATATAATATACCTTATATATATGATAAAACTAATGCAAAACTCGATCCAATCAGCGTTCAGGACCAGACTTTCGTTTCAACAAGTTGTTTTTACTTACCTGCTCATGCATAAATATGTCGCTTGGACAACAGCCCACCGGATAGTTGTTAGAAAACTAGAGCAGACCAGCCTAAAAGTCGTGAACGCAGAAGCTGCTGTTTATTTTAATCATATATATATTATATATATATATATATATATAATAAATTCAAAACAAAGGAAATACACAGAAAGACACAGACATAACTCACATCGATATTTCCTTCGTTTCCTTCGTTTTGAATTTATTTTATTTAAAAAAGTCTGCTGGACCGTTTCTTTTAATTGTTATATATATATATATATATATATATATATATTCAGGTAACTCACCACAAATTAGAGAAGATAGTCGCTCTAAAGCCTTTCGTTTTCACGTCGTCAGAGAGCAAGTGAATACAAGTTGTAAACAGGTTATGAATTTTGATTTAAAGAAGGAGTAAGATTGGCATCATTGACAGTATTTTTCCCTATAACTGTTGAAATAGTCTTGATTTGTTTGATAATTCCTTCAATTAGAAATTCATCTAATTTAAAAAGGCCTGGACTAGTGTTGACCAAGTTCTTAGAAAAGTCTTTTATGAGGGCGCTTTCAACAATGTTTCTTCTTCTTTCACATGACATAAAAACCAACTCCTTTGCTTCTTTCCAGTTAATTATGTGATTTTTGTCTCTAATGTGTAGGAACAAGGCACTTTTATCATCTTGTCTTCTAACTGAATACTGATGTTGCTTAATCCTTGTATCCATTCCTTTTCCCGTCTGTCCAATATAAGCCAACTCGCAATCCTTGCAAGGAATTCTGTATACACAACAGTTTTTTCGGCTTCTTTTAGAGTTATGGACAAGTCTATTTGACAAATTACCACCACTACTAAATGTAACTGAGATATCTAGCTTCTTCAACAAATATGGAATGTCTTTTAAACATGGGCTGTAGGGAACCAAAAAAACTACGAAATAACGGCATTATAAAGAATGAAGGTCCACAATAAAATCTCTCAACATAATTCAGGTAAAATTCGTGAATCTAGATGTAAAATTCATTTCTATTATAGAATAAACCTAACTAGCTGTTTTCTAAGAAAGATTTTTTAATTCCATTTTTGGAAATCTTATTTTTGTTTAGACGATGTCCTTTTATTTCACGTATTTTATTTTAATTCTTTCTTATAAAATATAACAAATTTTACTTATCAGTAATTGGCCAGTTTTCCAGCTTGAAATCAAACTTTTACAGCCAACGTATTAACATAAAATTTATATTTTAAATTTTTACATTAAACAGATATATGAAATTTCGAAAGCATATATAATAAACTTTTAGAGTTTTAAAATGAATAATATTAGGAATACAACCTTGAAGGCAAATAACAGCTTAAATACGATTGCTCTAAGGTAATATTATAAAGACACATTCATTTCATTAATGTTATTCTATGCTAAGTAAAATAAATTAAATATTTCAATTTACAGGTTTGAATATATAACTTGAATGGATGTTTTACTTATTTATAATAATACAAATGAAATTTGTATTATAGAGACAAACTTACAAACTCAAATTTTCTCCTGTAGACGGATCATCCGAAAATTTGAGTTTGATAAGTTGTCTCCTTCTCTGGTTTGCTTTTCTTCGTTTTTTGAGCTGATTATATAATATATTATATATATATATATATATATATAATATATATTATCAGTTCACAAACGAAGAAAAGCAACACACAGAGAAAGAGACACATTACAAACTCAAATTTTCGGATGATCCGTCTTCAGGAGAAAAGAGAGAAAGGGCGACCAAGCACGCCGGAAACACAACGGCCGTTGTGTTTCCGGCGTGCTTGGTCGCCCTTATCTCTCTTTTCTCCTGAAGACGGATCATCCGAAAATTTGAGTTTGTAAGTGTGTCTCTTTCTCTGTGTGTTGCTTTTCTTCGTTTGTGAACTGATTTGCGTCCAGTTTGGATCGTTTTTTCGAATTTTAAGTGGATATATATATATATATAACAGATTCAATAATATATCGACCGTTTGATAGAATAGGTGTGTTCTCTAATCGGGGTTCGGTCAATTTTCCAGGATAAAAAATCAAACTCTCGTTGCCAACGTTTCGGTTTTATTTAAAACCTTTTTCATAGGCAGAAGTAAGAATTTTTTAACTAAGAAAATGAAATTTACATTATTTAAAGGAACAACAATGTTAGCCGGACAAAACCTTCGACTAGACTGTCTAGTCGAAGGTTTTGTCCGGCTAACATAGTTGTTCCTTTAAATAATATATATATATAAACACTAATAAATTTTCGACCGTGTGACAGATTTACAACTAAAAAATTATAGATCGGGATGCGGTCTATCTGCTTGTAGGCCTTTGGAAAAAGATTTTAAATAAAATCGAAACGTCGGCAATGAGAGTTTGAATTGAAAGTGGAAGAAACTGACTGCATCCCGATCTATCATTTTTTAGTTGTATATATATATATATATATATATATATATATATATATAAAGTAATGTTATATTGCTCCAAGAATACTTGGAGCAATATAAGAATCTTTGTTTTCCAAACCTAATTACAAGAATCAGCTATAACAGTTATTCCTGTTAATCGCACTCAGTGAATATATTTTGTTATTTGTGGGTATAATTTCTTAATACTGATTTCCTGACACAAGAGGTCACGGGGCCGTTTAGTAAAACTGAAAGATGGATAGAGTAAAGAAGGTTATTGAATGACAAGATGAGATGAGTAATGGGAATCAGTCTGGACTGGCTAAAGTGATTCGAGGTCAAGAGGTAACAAGCCCTTGAAGGGCTCCTTCAGCTCGGCCACCTCCCTATTTTCCCTAGTCTTGGGCCCTTATCTCAGCCTGTTCCAGCTCAGGGCATCCCCTAATTTAAACCCCACTCATCCCCCCCACCCACCCTTCTTCTCTCAACAGAAGATCTTTCCTTGTTGTCAATTAACACTTCTCAAACTCTAACTCAATTGACTCAACTAACTTCTATATTATTATTAACAATTGTCAGTTAATATCACCTATAGTGATATCCCAATGTATTTGTAGTATAAGAAACGGGGGTTTCAATTATAATGACAATCAGCTTTCTGTTTTGTAAAAAATACGTTATCTTTACAGAGGCGTACCAAGGGGGGGGGGGGGGGATCCACTTGTGCGATATGTGCTATGGGGCGGCAATATAGAAAAGAAATTAAAATAATAAAAGTCAACAAAATATTTCAAATTTTATAGAAAAATAAGTTTTTAAGGTTGTAATTGTTTTTACGTTTTATATCTGTAATACTGATTGTGAACGGATTTTCAACTGTAAATTAGGTTAGGTTAGGTTAGGTTACAGTGGCAGTCCCACAAGGGAACCTTCTTAGGCCGAGCATTGGCCCTTTGTGATACCACACAATGAAGATTGATTCTACAGTGAGAGTCCTAAATTTTGCCTAACTCAAGTGTATTTAGAGTAGGGATCTATCTTTAACGAGTACCTGACATCGTACAGGCTCAGGACCGACAGTTTAACTGTCCTTCTCCGAGGGACGACGTGCTCAGATTTATTCACCTCCTGCGTGAATAAATTGAGGGCCAGGTGGGGGATCGAACCCCGGTCCTATCAGATCAGAGGCGAGCACGTAACCACTGAGCTAGCCTGACCCTTAACTGTAAATTTAAAAAAAAAAAAAAATTATTTCAAATTTTGGAAGATTTTTTTTTTTAATGGGATTGAAAATGTTTATATTTATTTTCGTAACCAGGTAATTTAATTTAACTTTTTTTTATGATTTAATTATACGTTTTAAATTTGAAGAATCTTTGTTTTTCTTTGATAACGGCTCTATATGTATACCAGTATTGTTAGATGAAAGTGTGAAAAACAGTGGTTTACAATCAAGATCCTTGATTGAATTCAATGAAAATAAATATTTTGAGGACTTTTTGAAGTATAATTTGGAAACAAGCAAATAATTTCGAAGTTAATTAAAATTTTTTTTTTGTAAATTAAGGAAAATAAAATAAAAGCAGGAATAATTAAACTTTTGGAATCTTAGCTTAATTATATATATTTGAATACTGATACAAGGAGAAAAGTTTAATTATTTAAATATTCTGTTATCTTGTTTTCAAATAGTATGGTTTCAATGAAGTTTTTCGATTTGAAGTTAGACTTTATCCGGGCTTTAATAGGGCGTATTAAAGGGAAGCGAGGAAAAAAAAAAACGAGTCGGGTTTGAATCAGATTGGAATGGGTCGGGCTATTTGCTGAGCAGTGGGCTAAGAACACTCTTAGGAATGTCATTTAGATGAAGAAAGGCGACTCTTGTCTCTTGGCAATCTCTTTCTCTCCTCAGCGTTGTTCTCCTTGCATCCTCTTCAAATGCCCTCTGTCAGATCTATCACTTAGGCCATAGTACAATCGCTCTTTCTTAAGCCAACAACATATATTCCTGAAACAAAATCTTTAGTTTCATTCTACACAATTATTTTCTTTTTCAATTAAAATATTGTCAAATTTTGGATGATTTTTAGTAAAATGGAGTTGTTTCTTCTTTAAAAACTTCGGGGGCTTGGTTAGCTCAGTGGTTAACGTGCTTGCCTCTGAACTGGTAGGACCGGGGTTCAATCCTCACCTGGCACCCGATTTATTCACGCGGGGGATGAATATCTCAGCATGTCGTCCTTCGGAGAGGACGTTAGGTTAGGTTAGGTTAGGTTGCAGTGGCAGTCCCACAAGGGAACACACGTAAGCCAAGCATTGGCCCTTGTGATACCACACAATGAAGATTGATTCTACAGTGGGAGTCATAAATTTTGCCTAACTCAAATGTATTTAGAGTAGGGATTTTTATCGAGTACCTGACATCGTACAGGCTCGGGACCGACGGTTTAACGTCCTTCTCCGAGGGACAACGTGCTCACATTTATACACCTCCCGCGTGAATAAATCGAGGGCCAGGTGAGGATTGAACCCCGGTCCTACCAGTTCAGAGGTGAGCACATAACCACTGAGCTAGCCAGGCCCCCTCGGAGAGGACGTTAAGCCGTCACTCCTGAGCATACACACAAATACACTCGAGTTAGAAAAAATTTAGAGCTCCCAATTGAAGAATCAACAGGTAATGTGGCTCACTCATCACTAAAATGGGTGCCAGGTAATAAATAACCGAGAATTTCCGTCACTAAAACAGTACTAAAAGATGAAAGCCTTATAAATGTGTATGTTGGAAAACAAACAAAACAAACATCTTAAAAACATATTTTGGTCAAACGAATCAACCATTTTGATTACAAACACCTTTCTAAAAGCTTATAACTGAGGATGTTGTATGCTTATTAAACAGAGGTACACAGCTTTATCTCGAATCTTAAATTATTTTCTTTGGTATCTTACGGCTTTATATTGTATGAATGATGATTAAACCAAGTGACCTTACATTTTCCATCACACCTGCCCCTCCACAATATTTTTCTTCCTATCAACCTTCTATGAATTATTGAAATCAACATATATTTTAACATTAATAAGAAATTATATTCTTTCCACATCAGTAGTCAAGAAATTAGATGACTTGGATTTAGAAATACAATAGAAGCATTTTTGTTTTCCACATATAATGAAAATTCTTAATGCCGATAAAATTATACATATATAGCAGTTTGCATGGGTTTGTTATATTACATTTGCCATAATGCCTCAAAGACAACAGATAAGTTTTATAACACAGCAGGAATGATATCAATGGAAATGCCTTATCTGTCTGTTTACTATTATGATAGAGTAACACAAGTATATCCTAATCTCTTTTCCTGCAATGGTTGTCATTAATGAGAAGAATATTTTTGGTGAGCATTAACTGCAGATATGGGGTTCGAATTCCAGGAGTTTTAGCCGTAAATGACCAATTCTTCCCTCCAGTTTGTCTGTTTCTCTGTTTTGTCAGAATTGCGTTTGCATAAATCACGTACCTACTATCAGCACCCTTTCAAACGAAGATTTTTCAAAATACAATACGTATTATTCGTATCTTAAAAAACTGTTGAATTAAATTAACTGACTGTGTAAACAACTATAATAAACTGTTAACACCTTTAACTAGTTTGAAAAATTTAAAATACATTTATTTTTTAATTTGCAAATATTATAGTTGAAAAATCTGTTTAAAAACAGTATTACCAGACATAAAACATAAAAAACCTACAACTTTTAGTATAACATTTTAGATTTTGGTTTGTAACTTTTTATTATTTTAATATTCTTTCTATCTTAATCCTTTAAAATGCCACCCTGTGGCACGTGCCGCCCGGGGCGGATCGCCCCACCCCCTTGCTATGCTACTGGAGCAATTCGTAATATTATTAATAGGAGATATTTAAATAATCCATTAGTTGTGCAATCCGTAATTGTGTGGTATTTACTCATTCTGAGGTAAAATGGATAAACCAACAAAATTCTCCACACAAATGAAGTTATTCAACGCAAGTTATTCAAACACTTTGTGTTCATCATCAGGAATACACTATAATACAAAATAAATCTAATTAGTTACAAAAATTAGAGTGAAATAATAAAAATAAAAGTTTAATTAAGAGAATTCAAGACATACCCAAGGAAGTGGTACTGACGGGTTGGTCAAGTGAAAACAACTAGTAGGAAACAGATCCCTTGCGAAAGAGGATAGGCAAGCATATAGGAGATAAGGTGACAAAGGTATCGGGTATGCTTGAAATTCGTTAACTGAAATAGAGAAGGCCAGAACCAATAATTTAGAGGAAAGAAACTTTTTTTTTTTTTTTTTTTTAAATTTATTTTTTAATTTATTCTTTGTGATCACATTTTTGTGTGGAGACTTTTGTTGGTTTATCCATTTTACCTCAGAATGATTAAATAATCCAGTTCAAGGTATTTTAAGGATGATATCTTTATGAACATTGAGAAAGAATTTAAAACGAATAGTTTGATGGGAGTTTTGGGGGTAGGGATTAGGAAATAAGAGAAATGAATTGTTGTGATTGGTCGTAGGTGGAGTGATGTTTAATGAATGCGGCCTTAATGAAAGCATTTGGGAGGTGAGTCTGTGACAGTGGGTGGAGGGAGGGGGGTGAGGGGGGGGGGTGCTTTTGAGTGTAACAGCATTGCATTGGGGATCCCATCGGTTAAAAGAGACACCCTTCCTGCCTTCAATGCTAACCGCATTCTGTAAAATCCGTCAACACTGTGAGCCTTTCCTGCCTGCCCAAGTCACGTATCCCTTAATAAATCGATCCCATCGAAGCCAAAGTAAATAAGGTCTCCCCAGTTACCTACAGTAGGGATAATCCGGCGTCTGCTAATTCAGAATTAATTGTATATTTCACATTGAACTCAAATCAGCCATACATATATTACTAATATAAAAAAAAAAATCTGGAGTGAGCTACTCTAAACATTACTACAAGCTAATATAATAACAAACTTCTTGGGTTTATAATGTCCCATTTAGACATAATATAAATGTCTAAACGGGAGATGTTTATTAGGCTTTCATTCCTAGAGGTAGTACGCATAGTAATCTATCACTGGAGAAAATGGCTTTTGTTCGTATAGCCAATGTATGTCCAACGACCAATGACCAACAAATATTTCCAAGCACATCGTAATTAGTACTTCCGGACCAGAGGCCCATTAGTGATAAATTCTCATCTTTGAGACCCATTATTGTGTAAAATATCAATTTAATACATCAGAAAATTCCGAACCGTAGTATCTAAAGCTTTTAGATACTCACCCACCCACACGCACACAGACATCGTCAAAAAAACGTTATAAAACGACTTTGGAGAAAACATGTTATAAAAACATGTAATTTCATCAAAATCTACAGTTGATTTTTTTTCACGATCACTATACTTTACTTATAGTAAAGTAAAAACAATCATCTAGATGAGTGGTGTTCAGTACGTCAATTGCGATGTACCAGTCGATCGACTGGCATTATAAGCAAATCGCGTGATAGAAAAAAAAAAAAAAAATCAACATCAGGCTATAATTCATCCCGTCTCTGACTGATATTCAGGACAGTGCAGTTATTTTTTTTTAAGTTTATGTGTTAGATCGATCCCTGTGCTTGAAGTACTTGTATCTAAAACAAAACATTTCAAGCTCAAATATCTGTTTAAACGTGATTCCAGAATTATGTAAAGGTAGAAAACTTTGCAAATACAGTTGCTTAATCAATGAGAACTCTCTCCAGTACTCAATCTCTAGGCTTTTCGCAATAAACAGTGGTATCACCCTGGCAACCGAGTTAGATTAAAAAATATAAAATTATTATAACCAAAATTAAAAACAGAGTTCAAAATTATTTTTTATAATATAATTTTAATATCTGTATATAATACAATATAAGTATTAAATAATTATTATATTTTTTAAATATAATAATTAAAATTATTATTTATTTTAAAATTAAATACAGACAACAAAATTTAAGAAAACCTATGTAAATACTATTTAAACAATATCTATAGAATAGACCTATTCTATCAAACGGTCGATATATTATTGAATCTGTTATCTCTCTCTCTCTCTCTCTCTCTCTCTCTCTTATATATATATATATATATATATATATATATATATATATATATATCAATGACCAAACCACAATAAGAAATGGGAAAACAAGACTAAGATCTTTCAACCGTAACAAGCGGTCTTCGTCAGAGTCAAAAACCCAACTGACCCTCAGTTAGGTTTTTGACTCTGACGAAGACCGCTTGTTACGGTTGAAAGATCTTAGTCTTGTTTTCCCATTTCTTATTGTGGTTTGGTCATTGATTGTTGTTTCACGTGTTTATGTGAAATCTTTTTATATATATATATATATGTTCTATTGAAACTTATGTCTATTCCAGTTTAACCACAGTTAAACTGGAAATAGGCATAGGTTTCAATAGAACTTGTATAAATGAAGGCCTGTTCCCCAATATAAATATATATAACATAAAAATGATAAATCAGGATGCAGTCAGTTTCTTCCACTTTCAATCAAACTCTCATTGCCAAAGTTTTGATTTTATTCAAAATCTTTTTCAAAGGCAAAAGTAGGAATATATGAAAATGAACGAACTATTACAAATTACATTACTAAAACAATGTTTTTAGTAACTAAAACATTGTTTTAGTAATGTAATTTGTAATAGTTTGTTCATTTTCAAATATTCATACTTTTGCCTTTGAAAAAGATTTTGAATAAAATCGAAACTTTGGCAATGAGAGTTTGATTGGAAGTGGAAGAAACTGACCGCATCCCAATTTATCCTTTTTATGTTATATATCTGTCTCACGGTCGACAATTCATTACTGTTTTGTATATTATATATATATATATATATATTTGTAAAAGTTGGGAGCAGTCCTTCTTCAATACATGCTTTTAAAAACTGGATGTCTGTTTCCACTTGATTTAATTTTGTCTTATATTTTTCCAAAATACGAAATTTTTTCTTCAACTCAGAACTCAACTTAAAAATTAATTCACCATAATTTCTTGTTTTATTATTGAACATGTTTCGGTGTACGTTCACCATCTTCAGCAAAACACACGATTAATTAATTAATTAATTTGTGAATTCCAAAAATACTCATATATAGGATCAACAACTACTACCCTTTCTAGGAGGCTGACGATGCATCTGGTTTCAGGAGCCCCCAAAGAACACTTCCAAAAGATTCACAAAACAAAAATTTCGAGGGAAACTATGGTGAATAATACTAGAATTATAGCAAAAGAAAAGGACGGAAGAAGACTCAGGATATTAGAAGCGCTGTTCATACTAGAAAAAGCTCCTAGAATGAACGATCAAAAAGGTAATTTTGCCAACCAGTTGCGCTTGTTTGGAAACCTAGGGCTAGTTTTGCCAACACTGACAACCCCTAACCTGTCAGTGTAACCTTAGTTAACTTGTTCACTCATTGTTTTTGAAATGTAATTTAACTATTAGATTCATTTGTTAAGGTAATTGTAATTAATCGTGTGTTTTGCTGAAGATGGTGAACGTACACCGAAACATGTTCAATAATAAAACAAGAAATTATGGTGAATTAATTTTTAAGTTGAGTTCTGAGTTGAAGAAAAAATTTCGTATTTTGGAAAAATATAAGACAAAATTAAATCAAGTGGAAACAGACATCCAGTTTTTAAAAGCATATATATATATATATATATATATATAAATCAAAACAATATATAAAAAGTAGTTAGACTGCATCAAACTTATAATTTGATTATTTAGAAATATGTTGAATATAGTAATATGATCTTACTTGAATTTATGTGAAGATGACATGGTTTTATACTTGCTGTTGAACATAAAACAATTATTATCTAACTGTAAATGGTTCCTTTCTGAGACAGTTGAGAAGATGCGATTTGGCTGTATTAAATTTCCATCGTTAACGTCTCCAAAGCGGCATGGCACTGCAGTGCTTCCTTCATTAGGCGCTGATTTGATCAAAATCACTTCTCATTTCAATTTCCTTCTGATTCAGTTTTAGCAAAATAATATTTCACTACTTCGAAAAGATTATTAATTTAGTTTCAATTTCAAGTATTACAAATTTTTTAATGTCAACTACAAGAAAATGTATAACTACATTTATATTAAAATTGCCTCAATTATATGGCTGAAGGAAAATCAGAAGAGATTTATTAAAATTTTTGAACCATAAAAAGTAATACAAGTATCTTTAACTCAATCACTGAATACAAATTTTATTTTATTACCATTTTTATTTTTTACTGGAAATAAAGAGAAAATTCGATTTATGAAATGACGTAAAACATTTCATTTTTTCCAAAAAACTTGGAGACATATAATTCTTGTTATGGTTCTTGACGAAACTATCATTGATTTTAACTTATTTTTCTGGCACAAGTACAACTACAAGTACCACACATAGAACAAGTGGTTACCATTGTACAAGTACCTGACACAGCACAAGTGGTTCCCATTGTACAAGTACCTGATTGTACAAATGCCACACACCAAACAAGTGGTTACCATTGTACAAGTACCTGATATTGTACAAGTACTGATACTGCACAAATGGTTCCCATTGTACAAGTACCTGATTGTATAAGTACCACACACCAAACAAGTGGTTACCATTGTACAAGTACCTGACCACGCACAAGTGGTTTCCATTGTACAATTACCTGATTGTACAAGTACCACACAGCGAACAAGTGGTTACCATTGTACAAGTACCCGACTCCGCACAAGTGGTTTCTATTGTACAAGTACCTGATTGTACAAGTACCACACTGAAGAAGTGGTTACCATTGTTATGGTGGTTGCCATTGTACAACTACCTGATATTGTACAAGTACCTGACATCGACAATTGGTCAGCATTGTACAAGTAGCTGATATTGTACAGGTTTCGGTCGGACAGGCAATTTTTTTCATCTGCATTAAAAAGGGCAAAGTTGCGCTAAGTATAATACTTCCTGTTGGCCAACACCATGACCTCAATAATAACGAATAGGGAAAAAATGATGATGGGAATAACTTAGAAATACAAAAAATGTATATTTTACCTAAAGGTCTCAACCACCAAAGACAACCTCCTTGTATGTCGTGTACCTACGCTATATGCTACCAATGCACTCTTTTTATTTATAAATGTATAAAAAGATTTCACATAAACACGTGTAATAACAATCAATGATAAAACCACAATATGAAAAAGGGAAAACAAGACTACGATCTTTCAACTGTAAGAATTGGTCTTCGTCAAAGTCAAAAACCCAACTGAAACCTTGGTTCCTGAACCTGAACCATCTTCTTGGTTATAGAAAGTTTCTAATTTCCTAATTAATATTTCCTCTTCTCTGTATATATTGAACCAATTGAAACTGAAAACCCATCTCAGTTGGGTTTTTGACTTTGACGAAGACCGCTTGTTACGGATGAAAGATCTTAGTCTTGTTTTCCCTTTTTCATATTGTGATTTGATCATTTATAAATGTATATGCAATTACTTTTTGCACAAATCTCACCAACTTGATGTTTATATCATAAAAGCGAAGTTCATAGAAAAATATTTAACAACTCTTTATATTTCTACCTTGAGAAGTGAAAGCATCTTCTTGTTTATAGAAAGTTTCTAATTTACTAATTAATATTTTCTCTCCTCTGTATATATTGAACCAATTTTTAATTTTTTTTTACACACATACAATTTATTATTATTCTATGAAAATATATATTTTATTTTGATTTTTATCAAGAGGCAAATATATCTCTGTAATAAATGTAATTGGTTGAAGTAAATGACACTCATTGTTTGATTTGTAAAGATGGGTCTAATGATGAAAAGTACGAAGAAGTGAAAGTCATTCAAACACACTGTGCATTATTATTCTTTTTGAAACTAGGCTTTACAAAAAAAGCAGTTGCTTTTGAATTAAAAACAACACCGAGGTGTTGGCCATTCCTTTTTTTTTTGTTTTGTTCCTTTTTAAGTAATAGTCATTGCAGAAGATTAAAAGAACAAGAGATGAGTTTAAAATCACCTTCTCACGACAGTTTTAATAAATAGAGCCTTATATCAAGAACTGCCACTTAACATAGAGTAATGTGTTCTATACTTCTAGAAATATGCAGCCAGTTGACTCCAAAAGTATTTAATAAGTGCATACATGTGAATTAAGACTGTTTTAGTTTTCTCTAAATAATTTTATGTTTAACACTGAGAAAAAAATTACATCTATATATATATATATATATATACTTTTTCGTTAGAAATACAATCCAAAACGGACAAATATAGTTCAATATAGACAAAGAAACATAGAGATAGCAAAAGAACACACTTACAGAGTGCAATTATTAATATTAATTAATAATAAGTATTAATTAATATTAATATTAATAAGTATTACATTTATTAATGTAATTATAAATTGATTCCTGTCTACTTTATTTTCTGTGACCGGGCGCGCATGCGGCAACACTGTTGGTCTCCAACAGTCTCTGAACCAGTGCGCTTGGTTTCCCTCTCTTGATTTCTCTATGTTTCTTTGTCTATATTGAACTATATATATATATATCAGTTCACAAACGAAGAAAAGCAACACACAGAGAAAGAGACACACTTACAAACTCAAATTTTCGGATGATCCGTCTTCAGGAGAAAAGAGAGAATGGGCGACCAAGCACGCCGGAAACACAACGGCAGGATATATATATAATATATATATATATATATATAATTTATATATATGCATAAACGGCAGCTTCCGCATTCACTACTTTAATACTCGTCCTTTCCAGTCTCCTGACTATTTCTCTTTGAGTGGAGGGAAGTTTCCACAAAAGTTGTCCTAATGACATGTTATAACACTTTAGGCACTCGGTCACTGTTTAAACTATAGACATATAAACTATACACTGTGGAAACTTCCCTCCACTCAAAGAGAAATAGTCAGGAGACTGGAAAGGACGAGTATTAAAGTCGTGAATGCGGAAGTTGCCGTTTATTTCAATCAAATATGTTTAAATGAGAATCTGCTGACAACTTATACTAATATTATATATATATGTATATATATATATAATAAATGATCAAACCACAATATGAAATGGGAAAACAAGACTAAGATCTTTCAACCGTAACAAGCAGTCTTCGTCAGAGTCTAAAACCCAACTTGGGTTACGGTTGAATATATATATATATTATATATAATATATATATATATATCAATGATCAAACCACAATAAGAAAAGGGAAAACAAGACTAAGATCTTTCAACTGTAACAAGCGGTCTTCGTCAGAGTCAAAAACTCAACCCAACAGTTGGGTTTTTGACTCTGACGAAGACCGCTTGTTACGGTTGAAAGATCTTAGTCTTGTTTTCCCTTTTCTTATTGTGGTTTGATCATTGATTGTTATTTCACGTGTTTATGTGAAATCTTTTTATTTATATAGATATATATATATATATATAATTCAAGTTATAACTACATAACACAAAGTAGAGACTAAAACTCTCCTCTCCTGATGACGGCTAAACTAAAAATTAGAGACTGTAAGTGTGTTTTTTTATTTACTGAGTACCTATAGTTTACTCTGAAATGTTTTTTATATATTTATATACAAAATAAAAGTTTGTCAGGACTCAGTCAGTTCTTCAGATTCAAATTAAACTCTCTATCAACCTTTTAGTTTTTGTATAAAACCTTTTTCATAGGCAGAAGTTTAAAATTTTTGAAACAGAAAAACTTAAGTATTACATTAGAGATTATTTTACAAAGAAAACAGTCTATGGATTTCAGTAAGAACTAACTAATTTGAATGAACACGTGACACTGAATTGAAAACATTATAGACAGAGTAAAGAAACACTGTTACAAACTTAATTTTTCGGACAATCCGACTTCAGGAGAAAAGGGAAAACGAGACCAAGCACGTTGTACAAGCAACGGTAAGTCACTTGCTAACACTTAGCAACCAATTATGGACTTCAACGGAGGCTTCTAAAGTGAAACCTTTGCAGTCAGAGGGGATTTGTCGCAGAATATGTAACCTGTAGCACTCATTAAAGGGGAATCCGTGACAATTGGATTGTATGGCGATGGGAAGGTAGGAGTGGTTGTTAACGGAAGCTCTATGATTGTTCAAACTATTTTTGGTTACATTTATTTTTAATATATTTGTACTACTGTCTTAGGCGAACACGCAAGCCACTGGGCTACACTGGCTCCAATTTTTTTATTATAATGATAATTTTTTCTTATTTAACATTATTCAGGTAATAAATAATATATATTATAATTTAAGGTCTCTATTTCCACGGAAAATGGGCGAACAAATAAACAAACAAACAAACTCACGAACTTTATATATATATAGATACTACATAAAAATATCCAATATTCGCAGCAAGCAGAGAAACCTCTAACGCTTCCCACTGTTATTACCATCAACAAAACCCAATGTTATTGCTCAACTATTCATAAAAAGACAGTTAATAAACATATCGGAATTAATATTAAATTATCATTTTGCAAACATCGTAGACTCATTAAAATTATAGGATTAGTTTTTTTTTCTTTTGAAATCTAATTTCACCTTGTATTGTTTTTGAAAATATTTCAGTAAAAAAAAGAAGCAAAAAAAAAATAATGAATAATTTCGATTATAATAAATATTTAAAACGCATTTCAAATATGAATTATTAAAACTTGTAAACTACGATGACTCGGGTAATGTATCCATATAAATTGCTGTTTTAATATAAATAACTCTTTTGAATGAAAATGATTTGTTTTTTTATTTATGATTTGTATGCATTAAGCTACATTAAAGATTATAAACACATGGCAGATGATTCAATGATTTCTAGATATAAACACTTAAAAAGATATCAATTCAATTTAATTAAATAGAATACTGTCTTCATAAAAGTGGGGAATATTGAGATATACATTGAGAACTTCAATTGAGATATTCTTTAGTAAATAATTTAATATATATATATATATTAATAATCAAACCACAATAAGAAATGGAAAACAAGACTAAGATCTTTCAACCGTAACAAGCGAGCTTCATCAGAGTCAAAAACCTAACTGAGTCAGTTGGGTTTTTGACTCTGACGAAGACCGCAATTACGGTTGAAAGATCTTAGTCTTGTTTTCCCATTTTCTCTTTGTGGTTTGATCATATATATATATATATATATATATATATATATATATCATTTCTAATTTCGTTTTGGAACTTCTTAGTTGGGTCGGTTTTTAGTTTTTCGTACTTGTTTTTATCTATAAATTCTTGCGTTTTTTTAATATAATCTGATTTATTTATCACAACTATTGAGTTACCTTTGTCTGCTTTAGTGGTTATCGCGTTAGCTTTTTGTAATTTCTTTTTAATGTTTCTAAGAATATAATTGTCTTGGTTTTTAATTTCGTTACTTTTACTATTATTAATGGTTTTATCTATTACTTCAGATGCTAAGTGTCTCACGTGGTTTTGTTCGTCGGATGGTATTAATTTTATGGCTAGTTCTGTATCGGTAATGATAGTTTCGATATCTTTAGAATTAATTTTCCGTCCTACGTTGTATTTGAACCCTTTATTTAGTAAATCAGTTTCCGTTCGCGTGAAGGTTATGTTGGTTTTATTAATTAGTCTAGGATAAAATTTAATTTTTTCTTTTTTATTATTATTATTACTACCTTTATTTATCAGTTTATCAATTTTCTTATTCATTCGATCGTATTTTTTATCTAATTCTTTTTTAATTCTTTCATTTATACTATTACACGCATTTAAAAATGTCTCTGTCTGTAATAAGTTAGTTAGTCTAATGTGTTCAGTCAATAGTCGTTTGTTAGTTTCAGTCTTTTTACAATATAGAAACCTTAATTCGTTCTTTAGTCGTATCGTCTGTGCCTGTCTAATGGTCTTTTGTCCAGCGTAAGTCATGTCTTTGCTTTTAATGGTCGCATACTTAGGAATAATGTCAAGAGATAAACAAGTCTTATTAAACCAAATGTTAGCATTGATGGTTAGTACTTTCTTCCGTAGTCGTTCAAACTGAGTCATAACCTTAGCCAGACTGGCTGTGTTAAATACATGCATATTGTTATTACCACTGAGGTTAGTAAGATTAATATTAGAATTAGAAAAAACCGTCATACCTCGTAAGTTGATATCGGAGATGTTGGAGCGCTTTCGGATCTGGTCCATCTTCATTCGCAACTAATAACCCGAACGAAGAAAATATAAAAAACATAAATAAGTATCTCAATTCGTTAAATAATAAAATTAAATTCACCCACGAAATAGAAATAAACAACAAAATAAATTTCTTGGATCTAACCATTGAAAAAACCGGGAATAAACTTAGTTTTAAAATATATAGAAAACCAACCGCAACCGATATTACCATACATAAATCTTCAATGCATCCAAAACAGCAAAAAATATCAGCTTTTCGGTATATGATAGATAGATTAATAAGAATTCCGATGAATCCTAATAACTATAAAAAAGAGTTAAATATAATTAAAGAAATAGCAACGAATAACGGTTACAACTCAAACTTAATCAATAAAATTTTAACAAATAGAACGAACAAAATAAATAATTATGAAAGGTCTAATAATAATAAATACGCGTCTATAACGTACATAGGAAATATTAGTTATAAAATCGCGAACTTACTTAAACGGTACAATATAAAGGTAGGGTATAAAACTAATAATTCTATAAATCAAATATTAGCTTGCTCCACGGAAAATAAAACTAACAAATTCGAAAAAAGCGGAATATATAAATTAAAATGTAAAGACTGTAATCAAATATATGTAGGACAAACGGGAAGAACCCTAAAACAAAGATTCAAAGAACATCTTAAAGATTATTTAAATAATACTAATAAATCTAATTTCGCAAATCACCTTACCAAACACGGACACGAACCTGACAGCATAGAAAATTCAATGGACTTACTAAAGACGGGACAGAAAGGACAGAGACTTAATATAATAGAACAATTAGAAATTTATAAACATAAAAAATCGGGTAATATAATAAACGAACAGATAAACCACCAATCCGATATCTTATTTAAACCATTAACAAAAATAAAAAGAAGACTGGACGGACAATATGACGATAAACAAAACTATAAAAGAATTAGATTAGATAATAATTAAATAAATTCAAAAATAACGCCATAATTTGAAATAACAATATCTAGATAGCAGTGGACACGACTATAAAACCTCTCGACAATAGCCCATAGATTAGTTGCGAATGAAGATGGACCAGATCCGAAAGCGCTCCAACATCTCCGATATCAACTTACGAGGTATGACGGTTTTTTCTAATTCTAATATTAATCTTACTAACCTCAGTGGTAATAACAATATGCATGTATTTAATAAATAATATATATTATAATTTAAGGTCTCTATTTCCACGGAAAATGGGCGAACAAATAAACAAACAAACAAACTCACGAACTTTATATATATATAGATACTACATAAAAATATCCAATATTCGCAGCAAGCAGAGAAACCTCTAACGCTTCCCACTCTTATTACCAACAACAAAACTCTATGTTATTGCTCAACTATTCATAAAAAGACAGTTAATAAACATATCGGAATTAATATTTAAATTATCATTTTGCAAACATCGTTCACTCATTAAAATTATAGGATTAGTTTTTTTTTTCTTTTGAAATCTAATTTCACCTTGTATTGTTTTTGAAAATATTTCAGTAAAAAAAAGAAGCAAAAAAAAATAATGAATAATTTCGATTATAATAAATATTTAAAACGCATTTCAAATATGAATTATTAAAACTTGTAAACTACGATGACTCGGGTAATGTATCCATATAAATTGCTGTTTTAATATAAATAACTCTTTTGAATGAAAATGATTTGTTTTTTTTATTTATGATTTGTATGCATTAAGCTACATTAAAGATTATAAACACATGGCAGATGATTCAATGATTTCTAGATATAAGCACTTGAAAAGATATCAATTCAATTTAATTAAATAGAATACTGACTTCATAAAAGTGGGGAATATTGAGATATACATTGAGAACTTCAATTGAGATATTCCTTAGTACATATTTTATTATATATATATATATATATATATATATATATATATATAACATGTATATATATATAATAAAATATATACATGTATATATATATATATGCCGTTTATTTTGAAAGTGGCCTAATTCCGTTTTCCAAAAAAATTTAGCTGGCTATTTAAATAATTACATTTTTACGTTATCTTTACCTTTTGCAGCAAATTGTACAAAATTTATTTAAAATTACTAAGAATTTTTATAACAAAAATTAGTTGATAAATAAAATGACAATATTTTTAAATTTTGTAAAACGCAAACCCTTAAATATCTCGATTTTAACATAAATGGAATTAGGCCACTTTCAAAATAAGCGGCTCATATATCAATAATCAAACCACAATAAGAAATGCGAAAACAAGACTAAGATCTTTCAACCGTTACAAGCGGTCTTCGTCGGTTGGGTTTTTGACTTTGACGAAGAACGCTTGTTACGGTTGAAAGACCTTAGTCTTGTTTTCCTTTTCTTATTGTGGTTTGATCATATATATATATATAATTCATGTTTGGTCTTCGTTCCAAAATGTTCAGGGCTTCTAATATCATTAGCCTGTTTTTATCTTTTTCATAGTATAAACATGAATTATCAAACCGCAGGCTACAATAATTTGTTAAAGATATATATATATATATATATATATATAACTTAATCATCAACAATAACTCTTGATATAATATATGAATTAAACACCACAATAAACAAATATATATTAATTAAAATGCTCTAAGGCCTTTCGTTAGGACATCATCAGAGAGCTAAATGAACTAAACAAAAAATATAATACAAGTTAACCTGGTTGATTGAAGTCTTCAGGATTGCTGGCATCCTTGTCTGAATTTAATGTTCCTAAAATGGCTGGTATTCAGATAGGGATGCCAGCAATTCGGAAGACTTCAATCAACCAGGTTAACTTATTATATTTTTTGTTTGGCTCATTTAGCTCTCTGATGATGTTGTAACGAAAGGCCTTAGAGCATTGTAATTAATATATATTTGTTTGTTGTGGTGTTTAATTCACATATATATTGGTGAATACTGGCAGCAAGTTTTCTTTTAAATAAACATATTTAAAAGAAAAAACTAAAAAGCACAGCGGCTTCATCATTAATTATCTTCTTAGAAAGATGTTCTTTTTGCCTAATAATTTTTTGTAATCCACTTGTACTTCATAAATTAATCTACCTAAAGTCATAAGGAGAATAGGAAAACAACCTTGAAGAAAACTACTGAAACAACTATAATAGACACTATAAACACACAAGCTTTCGACTGCATTGGCCATCATCAGGTAAATGGTAACAGTAAAGTGAAAGAATTAAAACATAAACAAAAAATATTCAACAAAATTAATTAGCTCAGTTCAAATAATGGCAGTGCTACAAATAATCTGTCAGGCAGAGCTACATGCGAGCACCCATGCGTTAGACAGTTGAACCACCGGTCTAACAGGTGATATATATATATATATATACTTCGAATAAAATGAAAGGTCCGTGTGGACAATAAACACTTTAACACATAGAAAAGAACACAGAAAGACACTACAGAACTCACTTCGATATTTCGACATCCGTCGTCATCGGGAAGAAGTGCGAAGTACTCGCGTTGAGAAGCAAACTACTACTCGTAGTAGTTTGCTTCTCAACGCGAGTACTTCGCACTTCTTCCCGATGACGACGGATGTCGAAATATCGAAGTGAGTTCTGTAGTGTCTTTCTGTGTTCTTTTCTATGTGTTAAAGTATATATATATATATATATATATATATATATACGAAACTAAAGTTAATTGGTTGACCTGAAGAACTGACCGAGTACCGATAAACTTTAGCTTCGTTTCTATTCCACGGTCGATACTTTTGTCAATATATATATAAAAGTTGGTTTTTTGACTCTGACGAAGACCGCTTGTTACGGGTAAAGATCTTAGTCTTGTTTTCCCATTTCTTATTGTGGTTTGATCATTGATATATATATAATTGAAAGTGATACAGCAGGTGTAATTAAGTGTAATTAAAAGTTGTTTAATTCTTTTGCACTTCTTTAATACTTTTTCTAATTTCCTGATTAAGGACTAGTAATGACAGCGAAGAGAAGAAACAAGTTGACCAAACGATTTCATTTTGTGATCCAGAATTCATTTTTTTTCCTATCATTATACTTCTAAAAACAGACTGGTTTTTGTTAATACATACTAACTTCAGATAATGTTAAATATATACCACTTGTAATAAAATGGTTTTGATTTCTGGTGACTTTGACCAGCCTTATATACAAATTATATAACGCTATTTTTCTTTCTTTATTGATGTTTCGTCTAGCGTCAAACAGTATAACACCTTTAAGCCAACGTTTCATCCATACTTGTAGACATCTCCAGGGCTACTTCAATTCATAAATTAATAAAAGTATGGACGAAGCATTGACTTAAAGGTGTTTTAATGTTTGATACAAGACAAAACCACGATAAAGAAAAAAAGTAATGTAATATATATTTGTTTGAGATAAGAAGAGATTGTATAAATATATATATATATATATATAAAAGCAACTGCAGGTAACCCTTTGAGTCTTTGCGATTTTATAGTATATATATATATATATATATATGTTGACTCAGTCAATTCACTTCTTCTCCTGAGGACGACCGCCATTACGGTCGAAATATTGAAAAGTGAGTCTTTGTTATATTTCAGTTTATGTGTCACTGCTTATTTTAATTATTATATATATTATATATATATATATATCTTTTTCGATGAAAATACGATCCGAAATGGACAATTACAGTTCAATATACATAAAGAACGGTTGGGTCTCCAACCGTCTCTGTACCAGTGCGCTTGGTTTCCCTCTCTTATCTCATGAAGACGGTTCAACCGAAAATTAGAGACTGTAAGTGTGTGTTTTTAATTCTCTATGTTTATTTATGCACATTGAACTATATATACATATATAAAGTTATATATAAATTTGTATTTATATGATTATTTGAAATATCTGAATTTTTAATATTTATGTAGATAATGTTTACCGTTCTTTGTTTTAAATACTGCATTTTTTGATGTTCATTTAAAAAGTTCTGGTGTCAAGGTAATTTAGTTTCACGATCTAGTCTCATTAGAAAAGTGTGATTTATAAAAAGATGATGTCCTCACTTCATTAACAAAGACCAAGCCCTACTAACTCTCTTCTTAAAAAAAAAAGAAAAAAAAAAGGGAAAAAAGACAAATAGCTATACAGGGGAAAAAACTATCAGGTTAAGCCAAGAAAAGATACATGTGCAGAGAAGGGAATGGGGTTTCATAAATAAGGCGCAATATTTATGGATTCCGCTTTTTGCATTCAGCTGAGGGATAAGGCAGGCGACCTAACGGTTCCTCAGATAAGTGGCTTTTATAAATATTTCCAGCTAAGATGTTTTTGTGTACCTTTTTTTTTTTAGTAAAGAACTAAAAGTGAAAAATTAGCTGAAAAAACTACGTATCATTCAGTTGCATTCTTTTCTTTTATTTTGAAATAAATAACTAAATATATGACTTAATCCTGTGTGATATTCGTACGTGGAAGTCCACGTATAATTAAGAATAAATATGTTTCTACTGTAAACATTTGTTTTGGGACGCTATATTGAGGAGGGAGAGCCAACTTAGTCTACCTGGAGATGTTAGTGAAGGGATATTAAACACGGCCGCAAACAGGGGAATGTGTATTAACTAAATTCACTAAAATGTCACTGTTTACGTTTACGTTTGACTAACTTGTTAAAGTTACTAAAAAATGGAATCACTGTATTAAGCAAATGAGTAAGGGAAATTTGATTCATTTTTTCAACTCGAAATTCATTAGAAGTTAAACGCAAATGTCTGAAAGAATATACAGATGTTTCGACTAAACTATTTGAGTAATTTAATTTGAATTTTAAGGCTGTGAGTATCGGAGTCACAATTTCAGCTAGTTTCATCTCCCTTTGCTATAGAAATTGACAATGGTGCAAAGGATTTAGAAATAGAGTTGGTGGAACTGCAGAGTGATGCTATCTTAAAACAAAAGTATGTCGAACTAGTAATTCTCGAAATTTACAAATATCATTTATAAGTTTTTCTCTGCTACTACGTGGATTTTAGGGATGTTTGGAAGTACATATGTATGTCAACAACTTTTCTCAGCCATGAAGATTAACAAGTGTTCACTAAGATCACGGCCACTGATGAACATTTCCAAACATCGTAGATTCCTTTTTGCTAATAAATTTAAACATATTAATGACCTAGTTGATTCAAAACTCTGCAGGATGAGTAATCAAAATAAAGTCTGACTGACACCGTATTTGAACTTATTAATTACAGGCCCTGAACGATAAATAGATTATGTAGTACTAGCAGACGTGCTATTTTGACGCGTATTTTAAAAAAAATCAGAGATGTTACGTAATATTTCAAAATATTATTAGAAAAATTGTAGAATAGGAAAAAATATATTTATTAGCACAGTGTTAAGTAAGTGCCTCTGTGTACATCATATTAGATGTATGTCCTTCGGGTGCATGGAAGAACAGAGAGTTGGTGGAACCTGTGACTCTTGAGCAAGCAACATACAGTTGACCATGTGAGATACACTTGGTCTCACTCACTTCAATTCCTGCCGTAGACAGAGTTTGGCCTTGCGACTTATTTACCGTCATTGTGAAACAGACGCCGATGGCAAATTCATTGCAACCTGTTTTGATTTATTGACATGCCCCTTTCAGCCTTTCGACCATAACAGAAATGGAACAGAGCAGAGCAGATCGATGTTTTAAACGTGGCGCCCTTCATACCGTAGGACCGACATTAAGATAGTCCTCCTGTAGTACGCGGTGTGCCCAAGGTGTACCTCACGGAGGTGGGCATCCACGACTGACATCACTTACCGAATACACAAAATACATAATAAGACTATTTGGTTTTGGTTACAACTAGGGTTGTAGGCTTTGATTACAATTATTTCATTAGTTTCGAAATTATTTTAGTTGTATTGGTTAGTTTCTCATCCAATTAATTTTTGACATTGTTAAATTACAGTAATTAATAGCTTTCTCAGAGGTAGTTTGGTGGTGGTGATGATGATGATGATGATGGTGGGTGGTGGTGGTGATGATGATGCAGAAGATGATGATGATGATGATGATGATGATGATGATGATGATGATGATGATGATGATGATGATGATGATGATGATGATGATGATGATGATGATGATGATGAACACTCTCTCATGTTTAATTTAGGCCGTTTATTCATCGAAATTCATTGCAAACCGTTTGAATTGAAAGGGAAAGTTGATAGGTAATACATATATATTTTCAAAATAAACATGTCTGTGAAGTTAGCCAAAGATGACTTAAAAGTCCATAACTTCGCTTCTACTTTGAATTTTCAATCCATTTAAAATTTAGATTTTAAGTTAAACTTTTACGAATCTATTGTCAAAGTTTCAGCTTGCTATGTTTTATGGTGGCTGAGTTTACTTGTGAAAAAATTTTGCGTACAAACCGACAAACAGACAGACAGAAATTTTTCTAAAGGGTGGATTCAGTATCAAACGTATTAAAAGTAAAGATAATTTAATTTCACTCAGTTTTAAAACTTTTGAGTCACACTAAACAGACAAAACCTTTATTTTATTTGTATAGATCAGTGTTTCCCAAACTTTTTCGAGTGACCGCCCCCTTGGGTCCATAAACCTATAACTCAACACCCTTGAATAATAATCAGATTCCTAGACTAAATAACGAAATGAGTAACATTATAATAATTTAATTAAAATAATTACTAATCAAATATTTATTTAGAATCCAATAGATGTATTATTTCTTAGCATATTTATACAAAAGAATTAATATACAATAAAAAAAACTTAGGTGAGAAGATACTTTTAATATAAATATCAATTATCAAAACAAATAATTTTAAGAAAACGTTTCATAGAAGTTTACATGTCGTGCTTACACTTAAATTTAGAAATTATATTGCATGAACATTTTCAATTTATGGAAATAGAATCCCCGCTCCTTTTTGCATTACCGCTCCCCGATTTCAATGCACCGCCCACTTTGGGAAACACTGGTATAGATAATACATTTTGTTTTTAATTTCTGTTACTATTTTCGTTCAATTGAATAACATTTATAAAAATCTGTTATAATATTCGCTATTTAAGACCTACTCTTTATCATTGGTATAATGTGGCCCTCAGATTACTGTAAAAGTCTGCATCCTGCACTCTGTGGGGGGATTTCAAATTGATGCATTGTATCAGTTATATTATTATGTCTGCCCTACTTCGTAAGTCGGTGTTATGACCATCCAATCGGTTTATTATTTAGAATTAGTAATAATACAATCCGTCATACCTCGTAAAGTCTCAGAAAAGCTAGACCGGTTTTGGGTCCGTCTGGATCCCATCTTCAAGAGCACCTAACTGACTGTGAATGTTATTTTTCTATAATCTACCTATATTTTATTATTTTCTCAGCTACCTTGAATGATTTAAGTAACATTTAACTTAATGATGCACAATCTGTGAAACGGTTAAACAATCGGTTTGGGTTACCTAACCTATTGCTTCTGACTTGTTTTCTGATACGCCCCCTCCAGCTAAAAAAACATTCCCCCCCCCCCCACCGCCCACTCTCCGCCGTAACAATAAATAATAGCATTTGTCTAGCTACACCACTAATTACATCGTATGCTTATTAACATTAAAGAAAACAAAAAAGAACTGAATATGATTCAACTTAGAAGAATAACTTTATTAACATTGTTTATTATTTTATAAAAGAAAAGATTTTAACTTCCTCAATTTACCTGAAATTCAAATAAAGATAATATCCTTGTTTAAACTGTAAACATTTTTGTTAGACTTATTCCACCATTTGCTGCTGGAAAATCAAATTCATAATAACTGGAATCAATAAATAATGATAATCCGTAATTGTGTGGTATTTACTCATTCTGAGGTAAAATGGATAAACAAACAAAAGTCTCCACAATTTTGTTTATCCATTTTACCTCAAAATAATAACAAATTTAAATTCACTTCAACAACATTAACTCAGAAGCGCAATACATAAAACACTCTAAGCTAGAAAATAAAAATAAATAAAACAACTTGTTCTGATTTTTTTTTCGAAATGAAGAGGCTGACTCACACAATGATTATTCTATGCTGAGAGTCCTAAAATTTTCTTAAGTCCAATATAATTAGAGTAGGATCTTTAATGATAACCTGATATTATACCTGGTTTGGACCAACGTGCTGAGATTTATTGACATACCGCGTGAATAAATCGAGGGCTAAAGTGGGTATTGAACCCTGGAACATTGCCATTTTACTAACATGGTTCCCACTTCATAAATATCATGTTTAGCAGTGGTACTGAATATTTCTTTTTTTTAGCTATTTTATATCTCTAAACACAGTAAAAGTGCTTCTAAAAGTGACAATATACTCGGATCAGTGAATTACAGAAGTTACAAAAGTTGAAAATGGATTCAATAAAATATAAATGATAGTAGGTTATATGTATGTTTGTTAATTCATAGAAAGTAGAAGTTGAAAGTTGATATTAATCCTTTAGGAGCCTCACCTTGTACTCAGCTGTTACAGCTGCAAAGTGAAGCCTCCCATAGGTTATAGTTTGTTCCTTTCCTGTCTGCCAGTTAGAACTATTCTTTAATTATTTGATGCATCTCTTCTGAATTGAGACTGTCATTATAGAAAGCATTAATGTATGTTTTGTTTAATCGTAAACTAATAATTACTAAACGGAATATTTAGTTAAATAATATTTAAAAAGAATTATTGGTAAATGTTCAATAAAAACCAGTATAAATCAAATTTTTTGATAAGACTAAGTTGTGAATGTTGTAAAAAGAAAAGGTAAAGATAAAATCCTGCAGGAGTAAACGGTTTTATTTTAGTAGAGATTTATGCCCAAGAGATATTCTATCCGTGCTGTTTGTTTTAATTCAAACAATGGATTTTCTATTATTACACAGGAATGACTTACTGGTGGTTATTAAACTGAAATGAAGTCACTGGGATGGTATCATACAAACAGTGTTAGGGAACGAGTGTGTTATCACCTCCTATACTACATCAATACTGCATTGTTATCAACTCTGATAATACGAGTACGCTATATCATCAATGATAACAAGCATAGCATTTATAAACTCTGATAATACGATTTTATGATCAATAACGATCGATACTGCATTGTTATCAACTCTGATAATCGCTATATCATCAATGATATCAGGCTTTATAAACTCTGATAATACGATTTTATGTTCAATAACGATCGATACTGCATTGTTATCAACTCTGATAATCGCTATATAATCAATGATATCAGGCTTTATAAACTCTGATAATACACTATATCAGCAATGATATCAGGCTTTATAAACTCTGATAATACGCTTTTATGATCAATAACGATCGATACTGCATTGTTATCAACTCTGATAATCGCTATATCATCAATGATATCAGTCTTTATTTACTCTGATAATACGCTTTTATGATCAATAACGATCGATACTGCATTGTTATCAACTCTGATAATACGATTTTATGATCAATAACGATCGATACTGCATTGTTATCAACCCTGATAATACGCTATATCATCAATGATATCAGTCTTTATTTACTCTGATAATACGCTTTTATGATCAATAACGATCGATACTGCATTGTTATCAACTCTGATAATACGCTATATCAGCAATGATATCAGGCTTTATAAACTCTGATAATACGGTTTTATGTTCAATAACAATCGATACTGCATTGTTATTAACTCTGATAATCGCTATATAATCAATGATATCAGGCTTTATAAACTCTGATAATACACTATATCAGCAATGATATCAGGCATTATAAACTCTGATAATACGCTTTTATGATCAATAACGATCGATACTGCATTGTTATCAACTCTGATAATCGCTATATCATCAATGATATCAGGCTTTATAAACTCTGATAATACGCTTTTATGATCAATAACGATCGATACTGCATTGTTATCAACTCTGATAATACACTATATCAGCAATGATATCAGGCTTTATAAACTCTGATAATACGCTTTTATGATCAATAACGATCGATACTGCATTGTTATCAACTCTGATAATACACTATATCAGCAATGATATCAGGCTTTATAAACTCTGATAATACGATTTTATGTTCAATAACGATCGATACTGCATTGTTATCAACTCTGATAATCGCTATATCATCAATGATATCAGTCTTTATTTACTCTGATAATACGCTTTTATGATCAATAACGATCGATACTGCATTGTTATCAACTCTGATAATCGCTATATCATCAATGATATCAGGCTTTATAAACTCTGATAATACGATTTTATGATCAATAACGATCGATACTGCATTGTTATCAACTCTGATAATACACTATATCAGCAATGATATCAGGCTTTATAAACTCTGATAATACGATTTTATGTTCAATAACGATCGATACTGCATTGTTATCAACTCTGATAATCGCTATATCATCAATGATATCAGTCTTTATTTACTCTGATAATACGCTTTTATGATCAATAACGATCGATACTGCATTGTTATCAACTCTGATAATACACTATATCAGCAATGATATCAGGCTTTATAAACTCTGATAATACGATTTTATGATCAATAACGATCGATACTGCATTGTTATCAACTCTGATAATACACTATATCAGCAATGATATCAGGCTTTATAAACTCTGATAATACGATTTTATGTTCAATAACGATCGATACTGCATTGTTATCAACTCTGATAATCGCTATATCATCAATGATATCAGGATTTATAAACTCTGATAATACGACATTATGATGAATAACTTCATATGTTACAATCTCTGATAATACACTATATCATCAATGATATCAGGCTTTATAAACTCTGATAATACGACATTATGATGAATAACTTCATATGTTACAATCTCTGATAATACACTATATCAGTAATGATATCAGGCTTTATAAACTCTGATAATACGCCATTGTGATGAATAACTTCATATGTTACAATCTCTGATAATACACTATATCAGCAATGATATCAGGCTTTATAAACTCTGATAATACGACATTATGATGAATAACTTCATATGTTACCATACAATCTCTGATTATATGACTTTCTCATCAATGATATCAGATGCTATTTGTGATTGATGCTGTATGTATCATAGTCTCAATCCTTGCATTTTTTTCTTTTATTTTCATGCTTTATTAGCATAAAAATGAGTGATTTTAAATTTATAATAATTCAATTTTTAGAAAAGCATTGAAGAGAAAATCTGAAAAAAAAAACTGAAAGCTTGCGAGGTTCTTTATGGCTGAATAACTCTGTAGCTGGATTTGTTTGTTGTAAAAGAAAAATATCCATTTATTGGAAGAATGTTCTATATTAGAGGTAGCCTAATTCTTTTAAACTGAAATTATTTACGTATCATTTCATCCCATAACAGATGTTTTAAAACCAGTTTCGCTCTCTATTTTATTCTATATTGAACTGTTTCTAATGATTATTAAAAAAAACTAGGTTTTTTGCACTCGTTTTTAATTTTTTCAATTAAACCAACTAACTATTTGAATAAACAATTGTTTTGACCGTAAGTCAAGTTAATCATAAAATATCAATCTTAATATTTTGACTAATTTACATGTTTTGAATTCCGTAAAAAGTATTTTTGACATTTTTTTGAAGATGTTGGTGTGTGACTTAGTGTTATCCAAATCTAATGCTTCAGAAAATCACAATATCCCAGAAACTGACTAAAGGTACTCAAAGTATAATTGAGCCTTTCATAATTTACTCAAGTATAAACTACGATATAAAGGACAAGGTCACGGACTTACACTTGGCTAATTATGCACGCTACTGTGGGAGTAGAATCAGTAAGGCTATCTGCAGAGTGTCTTACCTGGAGAAGAAGTTTAGGCTTGTTTTGTAACTGTCCGGTAGAGAGATGTGGGAAGGAAAGATAGATTTTATGATTTAAGAAGCCCATTTCATCGATGATGTGGCGAGTGTATTCTAAGAGCCAGACTTTATACGAGTTGTTTAGAACAGCACGGCTTTAATAGGTTATGAGCAGGGACGTGCGGTGACTGAGGAAGCAATAATCAACATTTTTTTTTCATAGATGGAGAAATTTCATTTAAATTAAATATTTTATACGATACTTACTTTTCAAATATAAAGATACAATAAAAACCTTTTTTAAACAATAAGACATTTTTTTGAAGATATCTGTGTATGGCTGAGTGTTATTCCAAATATTTGTGGGGACGCTACAAGTTACATTGTTTGATGAATCAAGTATATATTTTAAAAAATTATTTGTCCTATGGCGTAGATTTTCCCTTTTGTTTTTGAGACAATAGTACATCATGGAAAAGTCGCTTTCTTTTGGGTAAAATGTTATTTTAGACAACTTTTTTCCCCCCTTTACTGCTATCTCCAGAGCGTTGGAACTTTGACACCGAGAGAATTTAAACTGAAGAAGAACTACTTTTAATACTACTAGAAAGAATATTTATTTTTGTGAGCTTGACAGATCGTGATGAAATTCTTCTCAAAAATAATGATGATTCGATACCTTTGGTCAGTTTCTGAGACATTGTGATCCACTAAAGCAGTGTTTCCCAAACTTTTTCGAGCGACCGCCCCCTTGGGTCCGTAAACCTACGCTAAACACTCCTCAATAATCAGAATCTTAGACTAAATAACGAAAGGAGTAACAACATTTTAATAATAAAATTAATATAATGACTAATCGAATATTTATTTATAATCCAATATATGTCTTGTTTCATAGCATATTTATGCAAAAGAATTAATACACAATGAAAGAAACTTAGATGACAATATACTTTTAACATAAAAATAAATTATCAAAACAAATAATTTTAAGAAACATTTTTCTAGAAGTTTACACGTGGTGGGTGTTTTCACTTAAATTTAGAAATTATATTGCACAGTTTCAATTTTTGGAAATAGAATCCCCAAATCCTTTTTGCATTAGCGCCCCCGATATCAAAGCACCGCCCCCTTTGGGAAACACTGCACTAAAGCATTATATTTGGGCTTACTACAAATTACAAATTAGATTTGGCAATTACTTTTTGATATTACTTGTATTGGTACTGCATTCATCTGGCTAGGATGTAAAACAAAACGTCGAAAGTTGCTATATCTCCCAAAATAAATTCAATTATATGACTAATTAATAGCGTTTTATTTGTTTGTTTTCTTTCTGAAATATTTCACTTGATGGCTGCCAAAATGGAAAGCCTGAGAGGAAGCAGCAAGTGTGGTGTTGACATTGTCACAGTGTTTGGATTGGCCAATGAGGCCCGGGATACTTTATTTATTTTGGGCCTAGATAATTGGCCCAGCTGGCATTCAAACAGCGCCTTATCAGCATTTTCCATGTTTGCAATTAACTGCAGTTCACAAGCGTTATATTCTTATCAAAATACAATTAATATCTGTCTGAGGCCATTAAATATTCATCTTTGCTGATGCTATAATAAAATGAATTTTGAAAAACATGTGTCAGCAGATATTCAAAGACTGGCGCTTTTTATACTTTCTTAGTAAAACTTACAGTCATTTCATTAATGATTGTAATCAAATCCGCATAATTACCAGGTTTTTATAGTACTGCAACATATATATTGAGTTGAACTGGTAGGTCCGGGGATCGATACCCACCTGACCCTCGTTTTATACACGTGAGAGGTGAACAAATCTGAGCACATTGTCTCTCGGAAAGGACGTTAAACGGTTGCACAGTGGATCAGATTTCCAAAAAACGTGGACTTAATTTTAAAAAAAAAAAGTTCGATGTAGGAATTTTGAACTACGAAGTTGACAATAGTAATTTTGAAATTATTGAATTGTAGGGGCCAAACATCAGGCCGGTTGGCACCTCAAACGTAGCGTTGATTCTGCTTAGACGGTACGTCATTTCCTGCATGTGCGAACGACAGTAACTTTTTTTTGAAGTTGTGTTAGTTCACAAAATGAAAATGGACGATGTTCCCCAGAGTATGTATTTTATTTGACTGCTTAAATACTTCTGAAATGATTAAATAATAAATGTTTTTTTTAAATTACTGTTTATACTAAAAATTGTTAAAATATGGTAAATATATGCCATAGGATAAGTTACTATATGTTACTATAAGTTACTGTAAGTTACTATATAGTTAATATATGTTGAATAAGTTACGTATTGGGTAGCACTGAAATAAAGTTTGAAATTCTCAATATACTATAGGATATTTCCTATTGGAATCATTAATCAAATTCAACTAGTAGGGACTACTCCGGTGATTAGTCATATTTTAATTTATAACTCTAATCATGCGTTTTATAAAAAAAATAGACTACCCGGGACCCCTTGGGTCATCCATCACCTTCCTTTTTAATGAAACATGTTCACGTAAATGCAGATGAACTGTAAATGACTCTACTGAGAGCAACGTGTAACTGGCCATGTTGAAATTCTGCTTTACCTAAATGAACTAAAACTTTCTGTAGAATCTCTCCTTAAGACTTAAGAATAGTCATGGCAAATGCTAACTGAATTGGAAATTGAATCCTTGAAAAAGAAATGTTGCCCTCTTTAGATAAAAAAAAAGAAAAAAATAATCGTGGAAATAAAAATATTTCCCCTGAAACAGTGATGCAATAATTCTTCCAACAATGACTTTATCGTAAAGCTCCTCAGTTATTAGTCTTGTTTCATTATATAAACGCGGTAGATCAGCATTTCTCATACACATGACAGAAACTCCTTTTTTGAATTCATACTTATGTTTTGGAAGTGAAGTGCAAAAAGTCCACTTGGCGCAGAGTAGCGCCAAGAATTAAAAGTAAATACGTGCAATAAAAAAACATCGTCCAAACAACAATAAGATTTCAAAAAAAGGTCTAAGATCTTTCCTAGGAAAAAAATGGTGAGGTTTATTTTATAATAGAAATAGATTTTACAACTAAAGTCAGTAATTTTACCTGACTTATGTTTGAAGAGTTTATTTTTCATTTTTCTTCCTTTTAATGCCGCTATTTGTAAAATCATATATTAATCACTGTTTTCTGTAATATTTCTTTGAATGATCCAGCATAAACTGAAATTAACAGGTATTGCAAGTTTCACCTGTGCGCAATATCCAAGGCTTCATCATTAGATGACTTGCACACATAACACATCATTTATATCAGGTTTTGGAATGTTTTGTGAGAAAGCCTCCATAGCCCAGAGCGTTGCGCACTGGACTTTCAATGCAACGGTCATGGGATCGAATCCCACAAAATTACGTATATTTTATTATTTATTCAGACAATACATAGTGGCAAGAAAACAAACAAGATTGGTTATTAGGATTTTACAAGTACAGTGGTACCTCGGGATACGAGTGCCCCAACATACGAGTTATTTGAGATTACAGCTTGTAAATAATCAATTTTGTTTTGAAATACGAGTGAAATTTGAGATACGAGGAACAGCTAATTGTAGATTCAGAAAATTTAAAAATTATTCGATCTTAGTTTTTTTACGCTGCCGCCGACGGCTCACTCAGTTCTCAGTTTACCTTTGAAAATTGGAAGATCTTGGGAATGTGGGAGAGAGTTTTATAGTTCGTGGCAAAGAAACACCCCGAAAAAGTTGTAACTGGTCGTGCATCGGATCTATTTAATAAACCTGCCTAACTCATTTCCGTAGCATTCTGAAAGAAAGGATTTAAACATCTTCCTTTTTTTCTAATTAATCCTTGATAAAGGCAAGCGTTTTATGTAAATTAAAGTTAGAAAATTAACTATAAACTTTAAAAAATGTTAAATAGAATCTTGTTAAATTACAAATTACTAAATAAATAAGTACGTTTAACTAATAAAACCAGTTTTTAACCAGTTTTTTCTAACCACCTCTATATTCTCTTTTATTATGTTTTTTATAATATTTGTCATTTATAAATATATTTTTCTTATTCAAAATCACGTAACTAAAACAATTAGGGGTAAGTATTTTTGTGGCTAGAACGGATTAATGGCATTTCAATTGATTTCAATGAGGAAAATTGCTTTGAGATACGAGTAAATTGACATACGAGCAAGGTTACGGAACGAATTAATCTCGTATCCCGAGGTACCACTGTATATAGATTTAGATTATAATAAATTAAGAAATCAGTGAAATTTTAGGCTATTTATGATATTTCATGATACATATATAATGGTAAAGGGCACCCAGTTATCTCTGTTAGGTCTGATGCTAGATTAGAAAAGAATATTAGAAAATCTATTCGATCTTAAGTTTTCATTTCGATGTGTAGATCTGTTTATGGCCAGAATCACCAAACTATAGACACTCATTTTATATCCGTTAATTCTATATAATTATAGACAAACAAAATGATTTAAAAACCTTATAGCTCCGAAGACGTTGTGCTACCTTCTTTAAAACCAAAGAAGGCTTTTATTAAGTTTATGTGTAATTATTAACTGTTTTCTGTTCTTAACTTTACTTTATCCTAATTTGTATATGTATTTAAAGTCTAATGTTTTCTTATGTTAACTTAAAGTTAGGAGAACATAAACTATTAAACTTTGTTAAAACAAATTAAAAAAAAAACTATCCTGTTTGCCCTTTTGATTTATTATTTTCTCTATAAAGTGTTTACTATTTGTTCCAAGGCTGGATACTTTTGGTTTTATTATGGTAGTAAAAGAGTGACAAGCTTTTACAAGAACGTACGTCTAAGAAAAATTGTCAACCGTATCTTAAGAGAATAGCCATGAAATAGAGCTCTTATTTAAAGCGGGAAATTATTTTAGTTTACTGCTTCATTTTTTCTTTTTGAAAAAAAAACCCTTTTACCTTCTTCATCGCTAGGTTTTTTTTTTATTAAAAGCGCTATTACATTGCACTTCCTACGGCAATACCAATCTACTATTTTATTGGACCTTATGAAGTGAAGTATTTGCTTCACTCAACCCTCGGCACACACCCCTTTTTATATACTTGCTTCTCTTTAATAAATATCCATCTTTATTCTGTTTGGAGTCAATAAGTTGAATGTAGCACACCAAACCGTTCCTTTCATCCCCTTTTTATTATCTCTAAGTTATTTCTAAAATTTATTCCACTCTAATAATTTTTTTTTCGATTTTGAATATTTTACTAAAGCCATTATTATTTTTATATACATTATAAAGATTTTTTCTTTATTTTTAATTAAAATTATAGTAATAACGAAGAATTTGACTTCATGAGTTTGCACTTTTCAAGGTCCCATGTGGCCATTTTTTGAGGGTTTTGTATGTTAGTACTGGTGAGTGGGTGTGCTCGTATCCAAAGTTTGTAGGCTCGATACATATGTATTACACCAGTTGATGCATCATTTTGTATTATATGCAACAATAGCGCCTATATTTCAGAAGTGCTGTCTGTGGCGTAGCAAGTATTCTTGCTGCCCTGGGTGGTCTTAACCCATGGACCGTTGATAATCTGTTAAAAATGAAAATTCTAGAAAGTAGTCAATATATTTTTTTTTTTTGGGGATGACCCAGGTCTCTGACCAGTATGGTAGTCCTAAAACTATTCAGCTTGTAGGTGCTGGCCATACAATATATTTATTTTCAGCGAATTACAATAAAGTATCTAATTTAGACTGCTGTTATTAGTCCCAAACTTTCAACTTATTTTAGTACTCGTGTACATACATACGAGGTGTGTAAATAAAGTAGTGAGACTGATTTTTTTTAAATTTTCTATTCAAATATAATTACAATGTGATATTGTCACCTTCAAAATAGTTCCCTTCGGAAGCCACACAGCGCTGGAGACGGTCCTTCCAATCATTGTAGCATTGCTGGAACTCGGATTCTGGAATGGCCTTCAGCTGGTCGGTTACAGCAGTTTGTATGTTTTGTAGTGTCCCGAAATGAGTTCCCTTGAGGTGATCTTTCAATCTCGGGAAGAGGAAAAAGTCACAAGGACTCAAGTCTGGTGAATAAGGAGGCTGAGGAGCAACAAGAATGTTTTTACTGGCCAAAAACTCGTTTATTGAGATGGCAGTGTGACAGGGCGCGTTGTCGTGATGCAACACCCACTTGTCGTCGTTCGTCTTCAATCGACTCTCTTCCTTCTGAAAATTCCTTAAACCACCGAAAAACCTGTGCCCTTGATAAAACACGTTCTCCATAGGCCTCCTGAAGTTTTTCAAAAGTTTCGGTTGCATTATGTCCAAGTCTGAAGCAAAATTTGATTGCACACCGCTGCTCAACTTTGAGGTCACTCATTTTTAAAACGCTCAAGAAAAAACCATTTCACGAAAACCAACGCTACGGACAAACAAATGACTGTGGCGAGTTCAAATTCATACTGGAGGCGCATCACACGTGCACCTGACGCTACTCAAGGCCACGCGTCTCCAGCGTTGCCAGATCGAAAGCGACGTTGTCAGTCTCACTACTTTATTTACACACCTCGTAGTTCTCATATGTTTGTATGAGAACATAAGTTTGTATATTCATAAGTTTGGCCCAAAGAATATAAAAATTAAACCACGAATGAATCAGGAAAGTTATGAATACTATACAGATCACACAATGAAATGGATTATGATAAACTTAAGCACAGAAATAGTGATTCACATATAAGGGCTAGGTAGATTTTTGGCGGCATTTCATCAGTAAGAAAGGATTATAGTACATTTCGTACATTAAAAATATGTTTAATGTTTAATGTTTATCTGTTCAAAAATATTTCTGCCCAAACCATGTTTTTGGTCAACGTTTCAAAAATTTATATTTTTATTTTCTAGGCGTACAAGCAGTGTAGAAGTTAAAGCATTATGTTCCAACCCTCTTACAATAGTAGTAAGCCTTGAAAATGAAAGTATACTTTTTCAAAACGTTGAAACACAAAGTTCAGTTTTTTTTTTGACTAGATAACCCTCAAAAAGTATAACATCATTGTTTCCTCGCTAAACTACTAATAAAGGAATATTGATTTTTTCATATGTTGTTTGTATAAAAGTTAAATATAACTAACAAAACATAATGCCAACCAACCAACGACCAACGAATATAACCGCGCACTATAGTGCACGTCGTAACTAGCAGTTCCAGACCAGAGGCCTTCTACTGCTTGTTACTGTGCTACTATAACTTGGAATGTCAATAACATAATATATTTTTGATTATAAGATGAGGTGTAGCCCTAAAACTAAGAAACTTAGAAGTTCAATACTACCTCATCAGGCTAAACGGTTCTGATATATGCTATACTTCTACACCAAGTTTATCAATAAAGGTATCTTTGTATAAATTTGAATTCATAAGTGCTAATAACTTATTTATAACTGAATTATAACGGAAGAAAAAATGAGTTATAAATTTCCCTTTTTAGATGTTTACCCATCGTTTCCAAAGGAGTTTAATTTTAGCGTGAATAGAAAATTCAGCAATGTTCTGGCTTCTATCGATTTTTATTTTGCTCATCACAGAAATGTTAAATTTTTATTTTGAGATTATTCATTTGGGAGTGTTAATTATTCCCTCCTCAATATTTCTCAATTATAAATAAACCGTATTTTTTCAGCAGTTCACACATTAAAATACCTTTTATATTAATAAAATATCAATATTGCTTTATATTTAGAATTGAAATTATATTATTACAGTTATAATTCAAACATTATCAAGTTTTATCTTTTTATATTATTTTATCAAACTAAACTGATTATTAATAAAAGAATAGTCTAGTTTACCAAGGATGACACTAGGATATAGAGATGTAAAGATTAATTTTTGAAGCTCCTTGGTTTTCCTGATATCCTCGATCTTTTATTCCTTTGCTTAGCCTTTTGTGCAATTTATAAGTATTAATAAAGAATATAGATCATTCGTGCTATCTTTAACAGTGATATACAAATTATTTTTTTAGCGTTATTTTATGAATGAAGCGTTTAGGAGAATGCTATGATTTTGCATGTTATTGAGAGAATTGTTTTGTATGAAGAACAAAGGCCTGGCTAAATCAAGCTAATAAGAAAATCATATCTCATTGTTTACTGGAAACTCATTTGTTTCTATTAATACAGGGTCAAAATTCAAATAAACCAATACAAGTGTTAATAGTATTTTACCTGTAAATTTAATTTATCGAGACTGGATAATATTTGATAACTACATCTAATTTAATTAGACTAATCTAATCTAATTACACCTAATTTATATCGTTATTCTCATTATTAACTATGCAACAAAATAATTGAGATTCATTGATTTAATAAAACTTCATTTATTAAAGTTTTAATAAAAACTCCACGTTGTGAAGTTTAGATAAGTCCCATCTAAACCTTTGGTTTTCTTCTTTAAAATCAATAAATCAATGAATCAATTAAGAAAGCTTATATTTTTATAGATAGGCAAGAGTGAAAAAGAGAGAGTGAGCGAGAGGGGAATAGGGAGGCAAGAGTGGAAAAGAGAGAGAGAGAGAAATAGAGAGGGAAGAGTGAAAAAGAAAGAGTGAGAGAGAGAGGGCGATAGGGAGGGAAGAGAGGAAGAAAGAGACTGCGAGAGAGGGGGATAGGGAGGGAAGAGAGGAACAACGAGAGTGAGAGAGAGGGGGATAGGGAGGGAAAAGAGGAACAAAGAGAGTGAGAGAGAGAGGAATAGAGAGGCAAGAGTGAAAAAGAGAGAGTGAGAGTGAGGGGATAGGGAGAGAAGAGAGGAACAAAGAGAGTGAGAGAGAGGGGAATAGGGAGGCAAGAGTGAAAAAGAGAGAGTGAGAGAGAGGGGGATAGGGAGTGAAGAGAGGAACAACGAGAGTGAGAGAGAGGGAGATAGGGAGGGAAAAGAGGAACAAAGAGAGTGAGAGAGAGAGGAATAGAGAGGCAAGAGTGAAAAAGAGAGAGTGAGAGTGAGGGGGGTAGGGAGAGAAGAGAGGAACAAAGAGAGTGAGAGAGAGGGGGATAGGGAGGGAAGAGAGGAACAACGAGAGTGAGAGAGAGGGGGATAGGGAGGGAAAAGAGGAACAAAGAGAGTGAGAGAGAGGGGATAGGGAGGGAAGAGAGGACAAAAGAGAGTGAGAGAGAGGGGGATAGGGAGGCAAGAGTGGAAAAGAGAGAGAGTGAAAGAGAGGGGAATAGAGAGGCAAGAGTGAGAAAGAGAGAGTGAGAGAGAGGGGGATTGGGAGGGAGAGAAGAACAAAGAGAGTGAGAGAGAGGGGGATAGGGAGGGAAAAGAGGAACAAAGAGAGTGAGAGAGAGGGGAATAGAGAGGCAAGAGTGAAAAAGAGAGATTGAGAGAGAGGGGGATAGGGAGGGAAGAGAGGAACAAAGAGAGTGAGAGAGGGGGATAGGGAGGGAAGAAAGGACAGAGGAGAGTAAGAGAGAGGGGAATAGGGAGGCAAGAGTGAAAAAGTGAGAGTGAGTGAGAGAGGGGGATAGGGAGGCAAGAGTGAAAAAGAGAGAGTGAGTGAGTGAGGTGGATTGGGAGGGAAGAGAGGAACAAAGAGAGTTTCAGAGAGAGGGATAGGGGGGGAAGAGAGGACAGAAGAGAGTGAGAGAGAGGGGAATAGAGAGGCAAGAGTGAAAAAGAGAGAGTGAGTGAGGGAGTGGGTGAGAGAGGGGTATAGGAAGAATGGAGAGAAAAAGATAGTGTGAGAATTACTTGAGCGAAATTTAGAAAAAGAGTTTAAAAGTCAGTGTATGTGAGTTATCTTTTTTAATTTTCCTCCCAGGCACTACTCCTCCCATGAAGGAATTTATTTGTTTCTGTATTCTCCGCATAAAGCAATACTTACATTTATTTATAACATAGTTATTTTTGGGATATTCATTCACGTAAAATTATATTCAACAATTTATAAAATATTTACATTAACTGTTTTTAATTCATTTAGTCTTTATGGTTACTTGTTACAATAATTTGTTTAACATTTCTTCACTACACGAAATATTTACAAAAAGAAAAGTGATAAAATTATTTATCCAAGGTTTTATAAGTACATTATTCGACATATTTTCAAAGGTATTATTAAGATTTTAAATTTTGTGATATATTAAGTCACAGTCGTTTTGAGAAGTCAATGTATTCTCTTGTGGCACCTCTTAATACCCTTTGTTCCAAATCACCGCTATCTGTGTTATCCATTCGACTTAAGTTGCCTCTGTTCATCCCAGTTAACGTCGTTGAGTTAGGTATACCTACCTGTATAAACAGATTTCACATAAAAACGTGTAATAGTAAACCATTATTACAAAATACCGCAATAGAGTTTCTATAGTGTTTTTAGTATATACTGTAAGTGTATCACGAAATGTGTTTAGGGTGGAAATCTCGTTTTTGATTGTAACTTTTGTTGCTAAGTTAAATATGAAATTCTGTGTATTGCTAGAGCAGGTTAAAACGCAGAATTTTTTCAAAATTCCATTCTTAGTTGTTAAATCATATTAATGATTTAAAGTGTTTTCCTAGTTTTTTTTTCTACCAGTGTTGGAAAGGGAGGCGCAGAATAGGTCTTGCACCGGTACATTTCTTTCCTTTCAAGGGCCTTACTCGATTAGATAACTGGGTTAAGGAGTAACATACACATGAGGTTATCCAGACGGTGTATTTATATATTAAATATTTACCTTTCTTATTTTTGTATTTAAAACTATACTAAGAGTATCTTGACTTTGCCTTGATGATAATTAATATTAAAAGAGAAACGTCTACGATCAGAAAGGCTTTCTTCGTAGAAAATATTCCAGTCTGAAACTTAAGTTTAAGATTTTTTCGTTCATCAGGACGTCAGGCCAAATAGCGAACTATAATTATTGCTCTAGAGGGTAACCATTTCTCTGAGGTACCTTCTCTGACATTCTCAATATTTAATACACGAAACTGTCATGGGGTAGGTAAACCGCTGCTGCCCAGAACTACAAACTTCCATACTTTGATTATATATTAGCAAGCTATCTTTATTAGAAGCTTGAGTGTAAACAGTCATATTTAGCAAGGTATCTTTCGCCAAGATAGCTGATCTTAGACCTCCTTAGCTCTTTTCATAAATTACATATTTATTACGGATCCAGAAACCTCTATTTTTTCCTGTATAAAGTTTTTGGTTAAAGAATAAATCTATTTCATTTTCCCAAATGTGATTACTTGAGTAATGTACAGGTATACCTAGGTGGAGTCGTTTCGAGTTAAGTCCATTTCGATAACGGCGGCTTTAAAAAAATAAAGTTTACGTCAGATATTCAACTTTACATTTGTCTGCTACAAATATTGGAATCATTATATTACTAGGACGCTATTTATTTATTAGTTTGTAAGTAAATTGTAATCAGGAATATAGTATATCAATCATATGCAGTAAAGGGTGTCATCACACTACCGAGTAGCTGCAGGAGAATAAATGTTTACCTATGACGAAATCTTGCTGGCATAAATTTACAATGATATCACATTTCATAATAATCTCAGAAGTGTTTAATCTCAAAGAAAGCTTTCATTTTATGTATCAGCAAACTAGATTCTTAAATTGTAGCTATTCATAACCTTTTCCGTACCACGCAGTATTAAAAGTAAATTTATTTGTTTGTATGCTTAAAATAGATTCTTATTAGCCTTATATTGCTGGAAATTGCATTCATGAATAAATTATCGTACAGAACTGGGAAATGTTTATTTTCCTAGACCTGGCCTAGAGACTAGCTGATTTGACTTAAGTCGCCTCTGCTCATCCCAGTTAACGTCGTTGAGTTAGTTATACCTACCTGTATAAAAAGATTTCACATAAACACGTGAAATAACAATCAATGATCAATCCACAACATGAAATGGGAAAACAAGACTAAGATCTTTCAACTGCAACAAGCTGTCTTCCTAAGAGTCAATAACCCAACTGTTGTTTTGACTCTGACGAAGACCGCTTGTTACGGTTGAAAGATCTTAGTCTTGTTTTCCCATTTCATATTGTGGTTTGATCATTGACCTACCTGTATATGTTCTAGTGAACGCTCGAGATTAATGGAGGAGTATGATGCTATAGTTACTGAACAGGAATATTCAACAGCTTCTTTAAAGTAACAATGATGTGTTGAATCAAAAGGCTAAACAGTCGAGTCGTCCTTATATCGGGAAAATCTCGATTGTTTTAGTGCTCCCCCTTAAATCACAAGTAGAGGTAAAAAAAAATTATGAACGGTCCTCCAGACAATTTGAATTTGAAATGGGATTTAAGATGAGTATTACACTTTTTTAGGTTCAACCAAACGTTGAGCACTTGATTTTCATCGTATCCACGTGAAAGTTTGTATCCCTAGGGTTTTGATACCAATGAATCCAAATATTAGGTAAAAACCCGGTTTTGATTAATAGCGGAGAAACTTAATTTAATAACCGTTAAATGAATATTGCGTGGCATCTTGGATTAATTTATTTACAATTAACAAAAGTTGTAAAATATAGGTGATTTATTGCAATGTAGAACCTCAGTAAAGTCGATGGATACACTGTCTTCTGAGATGAAACGTTTTTCCTTTATAAACCTTGTTTGTGTGTTTGTTTGTTTTGAAATGTTCACGTTATATCCTTTCACGTTTTAGTGATGTTCTAGGGGTGTCAAGAGTGGCTCATTTATTATTCGGCATCCATTTTAGTAATCAGTGAACTACATAACCTGTTGATTCTACATTAGCAGTCTTAAATTTTGCATTAGTGAAGTGTATTTAGAGTAGGGATTTCGTACGAGTAGCTGACATCGTACAGGCTTGTGACCGACGGCTTAGTATCTTCTCCAAGGGCAGTGGTACTCAAGAGTTTTTCACCGTCCATGTGAAATAAATCGTTGCCAGAGTGTGAATCGAACCTACGATCTATCAATACAAAGGTGAGCATGCAAGCCACTGGGCTACCCTGACCCCTCTCCATTATGAACCTACAATGTATAGTTTGTAAAAGTACTTGGTAAATAAATATTTAATTGTTTTTTCCTTCTTAATTTATCATAAGTTAAGTATCAACGGAGGTAAAAACCAAAGTATTTAGCATTGCAAATGGAGAGCACATTCAATTTGAATAAATTTCTACCTGAAACAATACTGCAGAACTACTGCAGAACCAGGTTATTAGAGACAACAAGAAAAGCTATAAAGTATAAACTATCTTTTGAACAAAACACTACAAGACAATCTGCTGGGCTAGCAAGTCGACTCCAAGTTTACTGTAAAAGCAACACATTTAAAATTTACGAATAATATTAAAACTTTAAAAAGTTGTAATAAAATAGAATTAATATACTTCTTGGGATAAAATATAGATAGCCTACATGATATACACATTTTTTTAAAAAGTTTGATAATTTACGTTTTATTCGATGTAATCTAATGTAGGAACGGGAATTAGAGTAACGGATGGTGAATGAATTATATATTACGATATTGGATACCAAATCTATTTGTTTGGAACTTTGAAATAATACATTATAGAATTACAGCAACATTTTAGCTACTGCTTTTCTACTAGTTTTCAACCTATCTGCTGCCGGCATGACAGATTAAGCAGTGAACAGGTCATGTGTCCGAGGTCACTAGCGTCGTCCCACAGGGCCCCTGCAAACACGACACAGAGCTCTTCGCTCTAGCTAAGGGACAGGTCTGGCCACAGCAACTTATTCTTTTCGCTTTCTGTATATATCACCCTCTCATTCCCCTTCCTTATCACACTTAATCTACCTTAATTCCCCCTTCCCATTCGTTCTTTCTCTATTTAGCTCTCTTTTCCTCTTCAGCTGCCTATACCCTCCTCGGCCCACAGTACCTACCTCACTCTTTCTCTCACACCATACCGCTTTGTTTTTATTCATATCCTCTACCCT